>CM073778.1:83000311-83065124 GCA_037158775.1 Hetaerina titia
TTATATATATATATATATATATATATATATATATATATATATATATATATATATATATATATATTATTATTAGGTAATCTACCGGTTAAGGTAGGTTTTTGGATGGACACAACTATCAAATAAACATTTTGTGACTCCCCACCTAGCAAACTAATCTATATCAGGTCCCTCTTCATCTCGGTGTACTTCTTTCCTCCCTTCATCCCGTCCAACATCCCTATCCTGTTCCTACCCTTACCTCGCTTGCCGAACATTCTCCCCTCTATTACCCTCTTCAACATTCCACTACCGCTCAATACGCCTTTCATCCATTTTTCCTGCCTCCATAGGATTTCTCTCAACAAACCCCTCTCCTCACCCACCATTTCCAGTACTTCCTCATTTGTTTTCCTTTCGGTCCATTTCACCTTCTCCATTCTTCTCCACACCCACATTTCAAAAGCCTCCAATCTACGTCTATCCTCCTGCTTCAGCGACCACGTTTCCGCGCCGCACATAGCTACGCTCCATATCAGAGTTTTTACGAGTCTTGTCTTAACATCCCTACTCAACGTCCCCGTCATCAACTCCCTCCTCCTTGAGAAAGCCTCCTTGCCTAGCGCAATTCTTCTCCTTACGTCCCTACCACTTTGACCGTATTGGTCCAAAACACTTCCGAGATATGTAAACTGCTCTACCTGCTCTATTCTTTCCCCGCCTATTTTAATATTTAGCTTAGCCTTTTTCTTTCTGGAAAATCGCATAACCTTTGTTTTATTAATATTGATTGTCATCCCATATTTATCGCACTGAACCTCCAATTCACTCAACAATGCTTGCAACCCCTTGGCTGACTGAGCAACTAATGCTTGGTCATCAGCAAACCTAACCGATTTTACGAGTTCCCCTCCGACTTTCATTCCTACCTCCAGTTCTTCCCATGCCTCTTTAATCATTTCCTCTACATATACGTTGAACAGTACCGGTGACAATGGGCAACCCTGCCTTACACCTCTTCCTAACACTGCCCATCCAGACTCTCCGTTCCCCACTCGCACCTGAGCAGTCTGAGACATGTACAGGTTGCGGATCAGTCTCCTGTCCCTCCAATCCATTCCTATTTTCTGCAATACACGCATTAATTTTTCCCAATTCACTCTATCAAACGCTTTTTCGAAATCTACAAAACAGGCAAAAACGTCCTGATTGTATTCTATATTCCTCTCGACTAGTGATCTCATTACTGCAATGGCATCACGCGTACCTCTTCCTTTCCTGAACCCAAACTGATCATCCCCTAAGTAATCATTTGCCTTACTCTCTATCCTTTTGTTGATGATCCTGAGAATAACTTTAGCTGCGTGGGATAACAAACTTATTGTTCTGTAATCCTCACATGACGAAGCCTTTGCCTTTTTTGGAATAGGAACTAACACCGATCTCATAAAATCTTCCGGCCAGATTCCTTCCTTATAGATACTACGAATCAGTCCATATATGGCCTTTTTCCCACCTTTCCCTAACCATTTCAACATTTCTACAGGAATATTGTCCACCCCCACAGCCTTATTTGCTTTCATCTCCTTTAATGCCCTTTCTATTTCATCGTCGAGTATGCCTGGACCTAAGCTATCTTCTTCTACGTCATGTTCCTTTTCTATGTCTAACCTTGTCGTCCTAAGTTCTTTACCATACAGTGTTTCTATATATTCCATCCATCTCTTTTTGATTTTACGTGGTTCAACTATTATCTTACCCCATTTATCTTTAACTGTTAGCACAGCTCTTGCCTTCTTACTTCCCGATAATAACTTAACCTTGCTGTATAGAGCACCAATTTCACCCTTCTTCTGTAAACTTTCCATATCCTCGCATTGCGTTTTCCACCATTCTTCTTTTACTTTATTTGTGGACCTTCTCAATTTATTGTTTACTCTTTGTACTTCATTTAGCCTAACTCTGTGTTTACATTTTTCCATCTTCTTCTCTCATCCATCTTCGCAATCATTTCATCCGTTACCCATGGTTTCCTTATCCTTTTCCCGTTAACGGTTCCTATAGTGTCTTTAGCGGCTTCCAATTCCCTTTCTTGATACATTCCCATTTTTCTTCGATAGTACTCAGTTCTTTACCGTCATCCATTATTTTCTCTACAGCCTCCTGATACTCCTTCCTCGTTAATTCATTTACTGCTTCTAAATTCCATTTTTTAACCCGCCTCCCTTGCCTTATCTTCTTGAAACGAACATTACATTTCATAACAACTAAATTGTGGTCAGAGTCCGCATCCGCTCCTGGGAAACTGTGCGAATTTATCACACTGTTCCTAAACCTGTGCCTAACCATAATATAATCTAACTGATACCTTTCGGAGTCACCTGGCATTTTCCATGTATACCTACGCCTTTTGTGGTGTCTAAACCATGTGTTAGTGATGACTAACCCCTGTCTCCTGCAGAATTCAATTGCTTTCTCCCCGCGTTCATTCCTCGTGCCTAACCCATAGTCCCCCACCTCACCACCATCTCTTCCTTCGCCTACCGTCGCATTCCAATCCCCCATCACTATCAAATGTTTCCCTGCAGGAACACTCGCGATGATATCCTCTAACTCATCATGCATCCTATCGACTTCTTCCTCCTTGTGGTTGCTCGGTGGCATGTATACCTGAACAATGACCAAGTTCGTCGGCTCTGCTTTAATCTCTACGAGTAAAATTCTATCTGTCGCTTGCTCTATGTTGACTACGCTTCTTCCTACCCCTTTATTTAAAATTACGGCAACCCCTCGTTGGCTCTCATCCCCGCCGCTGTATATTACTCTATAATTGTCACTCCAGTAATCCCCGCTATCCTTCCATCTCACCTCGCAGAGGCCTAAAACATCTATGTTACCTCTTTCCATCTCTCGCTTAATATTTTCTAATTTGCCTCTCCTCAACATTGTCCTGACGTTCCAGGTTCCTATTCTAACTACTTTCGCCTTCTTCTGAGTCTTCTGTCCTGCTGAAGTTATTCCTTCCCCGCAAGGGTTTCGTGGGATGACGACCGCGGAAGCCTTGCCTCTCCCGCTGCCGGGCACGACACACGGCCTCTTGGGCCGAGTCCCGTAGTTGCCAGGACTCATATTATCTATAGTGCCCATCATAATATTCTTGGGAATCATAATTGAGGTAGTTTCCCGTTGCCTTCCTCAATGGTGTTTTTAACGTGACACCATCACTTAATGGCCGCCCCACTGGGGTCAGACGCCATTGCAGCCGCCTCACTGAGGAACAGACGCTGCGTGGACTACCTTTCGTCTGGCTCCTAACCTTCGACCTATCTGGCATGGGTGACCCTTCCAGGAGTAATTATCATTACTCCCGCCAGCACAGCTCTAGGGGTCATCGGAACACACAAGCCCTTCCACCACGACAAATATATATATATATATATATATATATATATATATATATATATATATATATAAATTATTTATATATGTATACATAAATATATACGTAATGTACATGTATGAAAGGTGGAAATATATGCATGTATACACTTTCCCATATTACTTACATAAAATACCTGAATTAATTATGTAAACGATTTTAATTTATTGTGTTATTTTTTATTATTTAGGTTTTTCAGTTATTTGAAACTTGGTGTTATATTTATTTGATAGGCGTGCTGTTTTCTTGATGAACCAAAACGATTTTTGTTCAAATTTAGAATTGCAAATTATTATAAATTTATTCGTTGCCGAGACATTCTGCACGACCTTTTAATTAAAAAAATTCTTACTACCTATTGGTTTATTTAGGATTATTGGAAAAATATTTATTATTACTACAGGCAGGCATTGAGTCAGGCTTTCAACAATTAATCTATAACTGATGAAATTTTTAGTAGCAAATTTTCATTAACACTTCTCTGCACGAAATATAGCATTTTGAAAACAGCGTTTACATGACAGTTTGTAGCTTTCACTTTTTTCAGCGATGTGTAGGGTCAACTGAACAAACAATTTTAGTTGAGGAATTTACGTATCATTTCAATATTTTTTTGTCAAAATAGTCCATAAAATAGATTTACAGTATTGATTATTAAAATGGGAAGGTCTTTTTTGTCACAGCATAATGAAGCAGGTCACGGATTTAGCTTGTTTTACAAGAATGAAAGAAAGAAAATAGTTAACCTAGAAATATTGTACAGGTAGATTTATATCTATATATGCCTGTACATTTATGTATGTATTAGGGCGACACAGTTGAAAGCAACATGAAAGTGAATTGTGATTACAGTACTGAAAATATACTTAAATAACACTTGGATATTTATTTCTATTAAAAGAGTGCACTTTAAAATTGTGGAAAATGGTACGCTACACGCATAACTTTGACTATACGCAATTAAACTCGCAAGTATATGTGGTTCAAACTATGTCAGAATCTAATCATTAGTTCCTTCATAAATGAAGTATTGGCAAAAAATCGTCGTGCTTCTGTTGCAAGTATTTATTTAGATATTTTGGATATTGGTCATGTTATCAACATAAACTCGTATCCTCTGGATAATTTAAAACGTTACATACGAGCTGATTTACAAAACTCTATGCTGCTAAAATATTTATCTACTTGAGAATACTACAGTCATTTATTTTCATGATGCCCTTTTAGCGTATTCTAAATATCTTTTCCTATTAAGCATTAGTTATTCTATCATCCTATTAATGTTTAGTTGTTTAACATGAATTCTATTAAAACAAGAGATCCAAGACCGTAAGCTTCATTGGCATTAAATGACAAGGAGAAAAAACAAGAGTACAAGTAAGGGGAGAAATATGGAACACACACTAGGTCAATCACACAGATAAACACAAAATTATAAAACGTTTTATAATTTTGTATTCATCTGTGATCGTCTTATGTGATTGACGGGTCACTGACATAGCAGGGATCCTTGTAAACCTGAGTATGTGTGTGAATGTGATTCACGAGAATGACTGTTATTTATTAACACACCCTAATGATCGAGTGGTTGTAAGTTTGTTTTATTTTTTATTAACTATTTTGCCTTTTGCGTGTGATTGAGGTATACGTGGGTCTGTTTCTCAAACACATCCAAGTGACCTAGTGTGTGTTCCCTATTTCTCCCCTTACTTGTAACCTTGTTTTTTTTCCTTATCACTTAGTGCCAATCAAGTTTACGGTCTTGGCTATCTTGTTTTCATTGATTCACGGTCGTAGCTACGTTCATTATACATTTATATGAATTCTATTTATCAAAGTCTTTTAAATAGGTGGTATGTAGCATAATAAGATTTTATGAATTACCCTGCGATATCCTACAGAGAAATAAGATAATATTGTTAAAGCTGGGAGAAATAAAATCGTTTTGATTTTATTTTTGTATCACACATTATCTCTGGTTGCGGTTTATTGTTCTTTCGTTCTTCGTGTTAAAGCATTGTCACGCGTGTCATGTTATTCGTAGGTTTAGGATAGGAGATACATGAAAGATGTATGCACATTCGCGAAGGAAGTGTGACAGAAGACGGTTTGAATATCACTCCGGCGCCTTATTATCCGAAATATTTCAGTTTTCTTCACATATAAAATTAGGAGATTAATGTATTTCATTTGATTACAATTGGTATTTGACGGATTTGAGGTCTAAGACGGCGGGCTGCTGCAGGATCTTTCTAAATCGTCACCTGGGATGATCCAGGAAGACGGTCTCCTCATGAAAAGTTTAATAAAAAATTTGACGAAGTGAACGTGCCCCGATTCATATCTCTCATATATCCCGTTCAATTCGTAGCCGCTGGTATTTTCGCACCCAACGAGTCGCGTGAATGTTTGCCAAAATATGTGGAGATCTCCTAAGGTTCTGTCGGTCAGAGGTGTCCGCGCTTACCTCTTTGTGGGTGTCGTTTTGCGGCCACCTAAGCGTTTGGCCCGCAGCTGCTCGGCGATAGAATCGTGGCGAGGGCGAGGTATCGGAAATTCGGGAAGTTCGGGCCGCTTTGTCGCTCAGGCGTTAGATTGTGCCCCAAGGGTGTCGGTGACCCCTTTGCGTAGGGCTTTGGCGTCGGGGTTGTGTGTGTAGGGGATGTGAATCTTTGAGATTTTGTGGGGCATCTGCCTTCTAACTCGTCAATACTATAATCGACCCAAAGATTTGCATGGAGGAAATTAAAAACCCGACAAAGAGAAGAGAGAAAGTCGCGTGCAAATTCATTAGCGAGCCTCACGGAGCGAAGGTTAAATTACAGATTCAATCTCTTGCATAAAATGGAAGAATGGATATTTATCAGTGATGTTGGAAATGTATTATTACTCCATCGTAGTATGGCAGGAGAGATCATGTCAATAAAATTAGAAGGGTAGAACAGATGGAATTAAGACATCCATTTTTCCACGAACGACAGGGGATCATAATAATATTATCCGAACACGGTAGGGTCTCATTCCGGTCTAAATTAATCTGGTATTTATTCACTCCCTGCCACACTCCCTAGCGGTGGCTTGCAGAGCAATAAATAAAAAAAAACGGCTAGTCAAATTATGCTTCTGCGGTGAATCACACTTAATGGTACAACTCCCTCCCGTGTTCAAAGCTGCAATCGCGATTTAATTTGCTCTCTTCCCTTTTGTATCCATCAGTAAATAAAATGTTTTTTTACGTACGGTATTAATCTTAAATATTCTGTATTTGAAATGGAAATATTTGAGCGTGAGTTGTAAATTTTCATTATTAGAGAATGAAATTAAAATATAAAAACCTTTTAAATATGATTCTCGAGCATAGCCATGTAGCGAAGCAACTCTTAGTTTTTTTTTTACTCTAAAGGAACAGGATATTTTCACAAAATGTTTTTGTAACGTGTTCGCACTAATTAAAACAGCTTTAAATCTCTTTCACGTATCTTTTGTGTCTCTTTGAGCAACATAATATGATTTTTGACAGTGGAATGGGTGAAAGTAATAAAAAATATAGTTCCCCAAATGGTACTAGCGCGTACGTGGTTCGTTCAATAATTACTCAGAAAATCCATGACATTGTATGCATAGTGTATGTAAAGTTTGCTTTTATTAATCTGCACCTCTTAACAGACTGCTGTTAAAGTTTCAACCACATGTATTCATCTAGGGATTTCATTTTCAGAGTCGGTTGGGTTTACAAACTTTAGTTTTTTTAGAAAAATGCTGTCTTGAACTGTCCTCATTTCTGTCTTGAACTTGAGTTTCGTGCCATAAATGATTAATTACATTTAATTACAAGTCGTAACACGGAAACATCCTCTCCTCTGAATCGATTTGACTCTGTTGCTCTGTTTCTCACCGGTTTACTATTGGGTACTTAAGGTTAAACGTGGTGTTCATCCGTATTGCGTAAACCCGAAAATGATGAGCATCGTTCGGGACATCCACTGGAAATGGCTTCCTCCATTATGATTGAAAATGTGAAAGATCGGTGAAACAGATTTTGCAAAATTACAGATCACAGAAATATCATAAATGCACGTAAAGAATTTTCAGTTTTGCCCGAAAATGTGGGTGTGAGAAAATATCGACACGATTGCTGCCCAGTTTGTTCTCAGTGGAGGAAAAACACAAATTTGTGATCGATTTTGCTTTGAAAAAAAGCCTACGATAAATAAGAAATGCTCTGCGTCGTTGTTGTACCAGTTAAGGGGAGAAATATCAAAAGAAAAAACGTCCTCAGTTGTCAAAGAAGAAGATTCCAAACTTTTCCCAAAAAAAAGCCACCTTGGATTCATAAACCTATACTCGACGCCACCAAATCGATAGCTTTAAAACAATAATTAAAATAATAAAACAAAATAACCAAAAAAGGGGCATTGGAATAATTAAATCACTGACTAATCAAATTTTTATTTATAATCTAACAGATTCTAGTTTTCATATCACATTTTTCCAAAAGACTTAATACACACTAAAAGGAATTTCGGTGAGAATATAAAAAGAAACAGTACTCAACCCGAAGGTCGGTTTGGCAGGAGATAGTAGAGTTCATCCAGTACTAAGGCCGACGGCATGCCAAATTCATACATCAGGGAAGGGGGGCCAGTTCTTTTCCCTGTGCCAGTTATGGTTTCCCAGGAAGATTTGATACCCGAAAAATCACATTGCTTGGGTTCAGCTGATGGGCCTAGGAATCGAAACTGGGCCCTCCAGTCAGTAGTTTGTACTACCGCGACCCACGGTGAGATTATATTTCTCGCATACAAATGAATTTTTAAAACAAATAATTTCTAGAAAGCTATTTTTAGAAAGCAATTTTACAAGTCATTTATTTTCTTAACTTAAGCAATTGTAAAACATTATCATTTTCAATTTATGTAAATAGTATAACCTATCATGATTTATTCTAGAGGTCGACGGCCGTCCAGCAATGGGGTCTTCCTCCACACTCTCTCGGCCATCTTTGAGGAGCTTTAGACACTGAAAACCTGCAGTTAGTTATTTATGAACACTTAGCAAATCATGCGCAATGTCTTTATGTCCGATTTCTCTATACCAACGCAAAATTTGATGGCGTAGTGCTGTTTAATTGTTCGGTGCTTTACCAGCTTGTGCCAAGTCACTCGACAGGGGTCCATTTAGAATATGATCTAGCCAGAACGAATGCTCGCAGGTGAATGGCGCTTGGCGCGTGCTGAAATTCAGACCCCCCACTACCGAGTCTAAGCGGTTATAGTGCGCTGCGACGAATTGTCACGTCTGGAAAAAATTGATTCCGATACTATTTATACAAACCTAGTATTACACACGTCGAGCTGTTTGTGTTTATCTGCTACTGATCTTCTAATAAGCCTAACCAAACTCTATCATCATTAAAATATTCAAAATCTTAGACTATTCGTGTTCTTCAAATATGTATGTGATTGTGATTATACTTAGCATCAGATTTTCGCACTGGGCATTAGGGCGAGTGCTTTTATTTCCTGGCTTCTTTTCTGGAGCCTCAAAATTTGCCCGGGTTTTTGATTGTGGTGACTCAGTTTTAGAAAAAACCTCTTAAAAAAGTAGATGATTTCCAATATTATTAGAGAAAAATATGAAGCATTAGAGGTTATTCAAAATTTTTCAAATCCTGAAAATTTTTGAAAACTTCATCATAAGCATGTGTTTAACCTACGTTTAATTATCGAAGGGATTCATGACTAGCCACTTCGTTATATAAGTATATTTTAATACACTTTTAAATTAACATCGCTTCTCTTCTTTATCTGTTTTGTGTCATCATGAAATTTAGAAAAATAATATTACGCATGCTCGTACTTTTTTTACAAACTCTTTCAGGAAATTAAGGACACCTTCATTTACTATTTTAAATTGTTTCCTTTCAGAGTGTGTCTTCACTAACGCTAGTTTGCCGACCATTACGTATCTCTTTCTGTAATTTAATAATACCTCTTAGGTACTTCGACGAATGAGGTCATTTCTTCTTTTTCTAACCATGGTGATCTTGTTAGTAGCCATGTTTTTACGTTAGTATTTTCCCTATTTTCTTGTTTTTTAACAAGGAAAATTCTAGGGATGACATAACGGAATTTAATAAACTATTAGTTTCTTTCAAATTATGAAGTGAAAGCCAAAGTATTTTCAACAAAGGTGAACATTTTCAAAGTAAAGCTGAAAATTGTGTTTAAATATGTACATGTTGATTTTGTACATTTACGTATACACCCATTTTATAATTACGGTATCTCATTGAAGGCGTTTAATTCGTTTTGAATGCTGAAATACAATTGTATTTTAGATTCGCATTCAATGGTAAAGTTCTTATTTCGTGTTATGGGCAGCCTAAATAGCCATCCTCCTCGGTTTCTCACAACGTTAGGGCACTAGTTTATAAGTAACATCTCCGTTTTCTTTCAAATGTATTTTTTAGTTTCCCAAATTCTCACGTACATCTTTCACGTTTACGACCTCACCAAGTTAAACCTCCCTTCTATTTATTTAAAATTCCTCCCTTTGTTTTATGCGCTCATCGAGGCGTATTTATCACGTCACAAAACATCAATGACATTCATCCTTTGCGCGAATTGGATTCGAGACGACCCGCAACCCACCCCCATTCTCCCTCGAATTCCTCCAGACTCCTCCTGCCCATGACAAGTCTTCCGTAGCCCCTTCCAATGCCTCCTCACAGGCCGGGGTCAGGACTTGTGTTTTTTGTCCGAAACTCTTGGAATTATATCCTTTCGTTTGAGAGGATTCCTTTTGTACAGAACGGCATAGGTTTGGGGAAAAGGGGTCGACGAAGAGGACTCGGAGAGGGCAAAGGAGGCGAACAAAAGGAAAATGCAAGATGCGGGTCGGGGAGCGGGCCGTGTTTGTTCAACTTTCGCTAATTCCACGCTCTTCTGATCACCTTGCGATCCTGAGTCGTGGCGGCAGAAACTCGTTCCCGAGCCAGGCGATGTTTTCCTTCGGTCACTGAAGCAGTGGAGGTTGAATAAATATTTTCCTTGATTTCCATATCCCTCGTTTTCTGTTTTTCTTTACAAATGCACTCCCACAAAGAGTGGGGAAAAGTCGGAAAACAATCTTGAGGAGGGCAAGAGTCAAAAACTCAATTGCAGTTCACCCAATGGCAGCGTTCGAAACCACCTCAGAGGTCGGTCTCAAATGTGGTCTCAAAGGTGTGATGTGAAATCTTTATTTAGAACTTTAGGAAATAAATAATTGCTGGCAGAGAAACAGTGCTACGTAATATATTCCAATGAAAAATATTTAAATGACAATTTTCGTAATTCAAGAAAATTGTGTAGAAGATGACTGGCTTGTTTTTTATTTTTTTTCATCACCCAGCACAGTAACTTATTTTACTTTTAATATTTTGATGTTGTTTACCCGAAGAAAATAGGTAGTTTAAGACAATAAACCTTAAAGCCTGAATGTAAACGGTTAAAATATAATTTCACTGCTGCTTCTCAAAATATTTATTTTTTGGGCATGAGATGTCAATTCTAAATGCGAATATAACTTGAGACGGAACACGGTCATTTGTTAAACAAAGTGGTCAATGTAACCTTTACTAAATTCAAAAAGTGAATTATACTATATGACACTTTTATGTGGTAAATCAGCGTTTCATTGAAAAGTGCCGTGTTAAAGAAGTCCATTTCATTTACGAGTATCAAAGGTCGGTAAATTAAGTAATAGGTCTGGCAACTTAGCGTTCCATCTGTCAACACTAGAGGCGCATGGGTTTGGAGGGGCGGCAGAGGAATATTTGATCCACCTTCAGTGCGGGTTTATACTCGCTCGACTCATTTAGTTGTCCGTAGCGATTATTTTTGTGAAACAGTTTTTTCTGTTGTATTCTACGAGGTCTACAAATTAAGTAATGAGACTGATTTTTTCAATTTTTTCATTCAAATAGAAGTACAATTTTATGGTGTCGCCCTCAAAATAACTTCCTTCTGTAGCCACTCAGCACTGTTTTGTCAAAAGCTCAGGTTTTTCCGTCGTTTAAATCATTTTCAAAAGGAAGACAGTCGATTGAAGATGAACCACGAAGTGGAAGGCTTCTTCCGCTTCGTGGCATCTTCAAGAACCGATGAAAACGTCGACAAAATCGTCTATTGACAATCAGAATTATCGGGGAAGAGCTGAATGTGACTCACACCGTCGCTCATAAAATTTTGACCAATGAATTGGCGATGAGAAAAATCTGTGCAAAAATGCTCAGAAAAACCGTTCGCAAGACCAAAAGGACCAGTAGTCTTTGACTAGTAAAAACATTCCTGTGGCTCCTCACCATTCTTATTCGCCTGAAATGAGTCATTGTGGCTATATCCTTTTCCCTAAGCTGTGAAATCTCTTGCACGCTGGGGCTAGTAACACATTTTCAGATCCATCGCTAAAAAGACATTTTGGGACAGTTGGAAACATTCAAACGGTTGTAACCGACCAGCTGAGGGCTAGTCCATTGTCGGAGTTCCAGCACTGCTATCATAATATGTGAATGAACATCTTCAAGGCTGTTGCTTCAGTTAGAATTTATTCTGAGATTTACAAAAAAAATTTTAATTATATTTCAGTTAATAAATCTGTCTCATTACTTAATTTACAGACCTCGTATAAAAAATATTTTGAAACTCTGGTCTACATATCTCCTTATTTGTATTCACTTAATACCGGTAACCACGGCAACCATTAATTATTATTATTGCATAATAACTTTCAAGCCACTGTCACGATGTGAGGCAGGGGGTGATTACATACCAGACTACTTGTGACACAAAATGCTATTCTCACCTAGAGCGGTCGGGCGTTATTCTGACCCCTTATCGTTCGTGGCAAAAATTATATCTTAAATCTATCTCTTCTACACTTCATCTCTCCAATTTTATCGACTTTATCTCGCCTACCGTAGCACGTTGGGGCTAGTAACACATTTTCAGATCCATCGCTTAAAAGACTACCTTCAAATTTATGCAAGAGATTTAATTTATTAATTCCAGCCGTATAATACCTTGGGTGAGGGTCGCGTTAGTTCAGGGGCAGAGCATTTGACTGCTAACCGGAGGCTCTCATTCCCGGGCAAACCTCTCTGGGCACCTCCAGCTCCACACAAGCTATGTGAATGTTCGGGTACCAAGTCTACCTGGAAAACCATAACCGGCACAGGGAAAGGAACTGACCACCATTATTACCCTGCTATTGTATGGTTTTCGCACGCCGTCAGGCTTAGTACTGGATGAACTGTACCGTCACCTTTCAAACCAACCTTAGGGTTGATTAGTGCATTAATGGTTTATATTTGTATGTATCTTCACTAATTTTTCGTGAGGAGCTTTTAATTTGTTCTGGTATCTATGGTATGTTAGTTGCATTGAATAACGTTCCCTCCTCCCAAATATTTCCCAAATATTTATTTCATGGCATTTGAAGAGCATAGGTATTGCTTTAAGCTCTTAGAATTTACTTTAAACTTACAATTTTTGTTTTTTAACTGATGTCTATATCCTTTTCAAAGTTTTTTTCTACCTTCAAATCCAATTTTGGTAAGTTAACTTCTATGTAGCTCTGAATGTTCGTAATATTGTCATTAGGGCGCGAGTACACTTGGTGGTTCCGCTAAAGAAATCAAAATAAAATCAAGTTATCCCATCCATTTGTTGGCAGATCAAAAGTTTGGTGTCATGATTGTTATTGTGCATTAATGGCTGGTGCCGTAACAGCTCTCGCCACACACCTTTGCGGCGGCTTGTGGGATATTATGATGTAAATGAAGTATCCAACTGATTTCAAGAATCTTTTCTATTGATGACATGACAGATAAAAATTAACTCAATTTGATATAAAATAAATGTGATAATGAATCAAAGGCCCTTTAACTCTCCTTGCAAATGAAAAGATATTTTACATTTTATTTCGTGTATGTAACACATTCTAATACGATGAAACATCATATTGGATCCTTGAGTTTACTAAATATTTGAAAATTTATTATTTAATTTCATCAAAGTAATAATGTTGATAGAATATTAGAGTTTATTGAGTTTATAAAGGTTTGTTACGTCAGCATGGTCGATTGTGATATGGAAAAATAGCTCCTAGGTCAAATGTAATTAGGCCACTACCCCAAATAAACTGTCAAAAACCGATGGTGAAACTCGAGTGTATTTTTGTGCTGTGAAAATATTTTATAGTTTTATTAAGTGGATAGGTTCATTGAAAAGGAGGCATTAGACAAATTAATGTGCCCATTTCAAGTGTCACTTGATATGTTGGAAAAATCTTCCATGAAACTTATTAAAACAACCTTACAATTGAGTATCGTAAAAAGTATAAACAATAATTTCTGGTTAAATTAAAACTTCAGCATATCGGACCGCTGAAGATAAATTGATAATCTCTAAACCCAGGTGTTCGGTAGAGAAAAGAAGAAAGAAGAAGCGCGGTAGATGTGTCTTTGCAGTCGCATAATCTTATTTTTTCGTAAGACAATGCAGTTCCCATTTTGAAAGACCATGCAAAACAATTGTATAGACATCTGAAAACGAGGAAAGACAGAAGAAATGCGTAAATATATTAAAAACTAACGATAAATGTCATGATAACCGACACTGTAGAAATAGCAAACATTTTCAACCCCTGCTTTACGGATGTTTTTCGAGCAATATAAAACAAAAAGGAAAAGAAGGCTGGTCTAAATAGCTCAGAAACGGCAGAGAACCTCATCAGGGTATCAGCATAAAACAGCTCGCTTCCCTCGATAAATGGTATTATCGTGGAAGACTAGTATTTTATAAAAAAATAAGGAAAATGAGGAAAAATAAGTCAGTGGGGCCGGATAATACATCAATTGACATTCTAAAACTAGGTGATACCGCAATAGCTTTGTATCTGATTCATCTATTGAAATTAACATAAAGTCATGATGCCTTGCCTAATGATTGGAAAAAAGTAAGCATCAGACCAATTTTCAATAAAAGGGAAAAAACAATATCCAAGAATTAAAGATCGGCGAGCATAACATCAAGTGATTGCAAAATAATGGAAAAAAGAATGGCTACATCCGGGAATGGTGGACAAGAGATAGATTGCTATTAAAACACCAAAATGGGTTTAGAACGGGATGCTCGTGTGAAACGCAGCTTTTGGGATTAAACCAATATATCAGCGACGCAATAGGCTATGGAAAGGATGTTGATGGAAAAATTGTTGATTTTTCGGCAGATACGGACCTAGTTCCTCACGATAGGTTATTGTTAAAGTTTGAGGGGTTGCCATTGGATTTGAGGGTAAAGCAATGGATAAAAACTATTCTTACAGACAGAGTTCAAAAAGTAAATATAGGGAATGTTTTTCAAAAGAGGCGAGAGTTATAGTAGGAGTTCCACAAGACAGTGTTTTAGGGCTATTACTCTTCCTAATTTACGTAAACGATCTACCAAACAATTTACATTCCCAAATAAGACTCTTTGCTGATAATTGCATTATATACAGACGGGTAGAGCGTGTACGTGTCCACATAATAATACAAAATGGCATAGATCGCCTTGGTGGAGTAGTTACAAATAATAATATGGGATTAATGTTAGCAAGAGTAAGTATAAAAATTTTTCAAATAAAATATGCACAAAAGGATATTTACACTCTCTCTGAGAAAGAATCCCATATAGCAGTCATTGCAAATATTTAGGTGTATACTTAACTGGGGATCTTGAGTGGGAGTCCAAGGAGATAATGTGGCTCGGCAGGTATTTAAAATACTTCATTGCGTAATGGGAAATTCAAAAGGAAGTAGTTTAACCACTAAAGAAAAAGCATATAAGGTACTGGTTAGACCTATCCTAGAATTCTCGTCCTAAGTATGGGATGGTACGCATAAAAAAGATAGAAAAAGTTCAAAGAAAGGCAGCAAGATATGAAATTGAGGAATACAAAAGAACAGATAGTTTCATGTATATGTTGAATATAATGAAAGGGGAGTTTGAAAAATTGAAGAAAAAGGAGTAGATTAGGCGCTATGTACAGAATTGTTTAAAAAAAACGAAGCGTGGGAAGGATCATGGAAAGAGATAGACTAACATACTTTAAGGGAAAAACAACCACAGTTTTAAAATTTAATGTAAGAACGTAAGAGACAAATAACAAAAACAATTCCTTTTGAAACAGAACCATTGTTGAATGGAATCAGCTGCCTGGAGGTTTGTTTGAGCTCCTTCCATCCAATTTTAGAAGTTTTAAGATTAAGTGGAAAGCAGCCGCTGGATGATAAATTTCATTTATTAGTGATTTTTGTACATTTGTACGCATTATACATTGTTTGCGTATGATAAGGACGGTGTGAAAAGTTGTATGGCACTCTTCAATTTCGGGTGTTGTTGAAATGGTAAAGGAACACACTTAAAGGACGAACACAAGAGAGGTGGGGATGGAGGATGTGAACAGATCGCAAATATAAAAATATTTTCCTCGACCGGGACTTGAACACCGGATACCTCCACTTGCCGGGCGGATGCTCTAAATACCTGAGCTATCGAGAAAAGTTACTTTTACACCAACATCTTTTGGGTAATGATTCAGAGCACTTTGGCGCTTTATAAGATCGTAGATATCAGTGTAAAAGTACCCTTTCTCGATATCTCAGGTGGTTAAAGCACCGGATCTCTCCACCCGGTAGGTAGAGATCCGGTATTCAATTCCCGGTCGAGGAAGATATTTTTACATTCGTGATCTGCTCACATCCGCCATCCCCACCTCTCTTGTGTTCGTCCTTTATATGTGTTCCTTTACCATTTTCCTTATCTCTATTTCAATGTGAATGAATATATATACATTCAAACACGAAATATATATATATATATATATATATATATATATATATATATATATATATATATAAACTTAGATAGTAACTCACAGCACGAGATAACATAAAAAGAACACTCACAATAATATCTTGATAATTTCGACGGGCTCGAACTCCTTCTTCTTCGGAAGATAAGATATGACTGAGGAAAAGGGTACGTGGAGCAGAGAGAGTAGGGGGCGAGGGAGAGGGGAAAAACAGGTAGTGGGGGAGGGGTGAAGGAGGGGTATGTGGAGGGGGAGAAAGCGGAAAGGAGAACAGGCGGTGGGTGAGGGGTGAAGGAGGAGGTTATGGAGGTGGAAAGAGAGGCCAGAGGGGAGCGTAGATGGAATAAGGAGGATGCGGAAATAGTAACAAGCGACACAGAAAACTAACAATTCATCCATAGATACCACAACACCCATGACCAAGGCATCAACTCACCAAGTCATCATAAGGGCTTGACAAGTCAAAACCCAGGACAAGGATGACAAAATGTATGCGGATTAATAAATTGACCAACCCCCTCGCAAGAAACAAATCCACCTCCATCCATCCCAGCCCCCCCACCCATTTAGTTAACGACATTGAGACCCGGAGACGGAGTTCGAGTCCGTAGAAATTATCAAGATATTATTGTGTCCTTTTTATGTGTTCTCGCGCTGTGTGTTACTTTCTAAGTTTTTTTATTCAACACTCCCGTGTTACTTCGAAGAAATCATCTATATATATATATATATATATATATATATATATATATATATATATATATATATCCCTCCCATGGACTACAACCTTGTCGTGGTGGAAGGGCTTGTGTGTTCCAATGACCCCTATAGCTGTGCTGGCAGGAGTAATAATAATTACTCCTGGAAGGGTCACCCGTGCCAGATAGGTCGAAGGTTAGGAGCCAGACGAAAGGTAGTCCACGCAGCGTCTGTTCCACAGTGAGGCGGCTGCAATGGCGTCTGACCCAAGTGGGGCGGCCATTAAGTGATGGTGTCGCGTTAAAAACACTATTGAGGAAGGCAACGGGAAACCACCTCAATTATGATTCCCAAGAATATAATGATGGGCACTTTAGATAATATGAGTCCTGGCAACTACGGGACTCGGCCCAAGAGGCCGTGTGTCGTGCCCGGCAGCGGGAGAGGCAAGGCTTCCGCGGTCGTCATCCACGAAACCCTTGCAGGGAAGAAATAACTGCAGCAGGACAAAAGACTCAGAAGAAGGCGAAAGTAGTAAGAATAGGAACCTGGAACGTGAGAACAATGTTGAGGAGAGGCAAATTAGAAAATATTAAGCGAGAGATGGAAAGAGGTAAAACAAATGTTTTAGGTCTCTGCGAGGTGAGATGGAAGGGTAGCGGTGATTACTGGAGTGACAATTATAGAGTGATATACAGCGGCGGGGACGAGAGCCAACGAGGGGTTGCCGTAATTTTAAATAAAGGGGTAGGAAGAAGCGTAGTCAACATAGAGCAAGCGACAGATAGAATTTTACTCGTAGAGATTAAAGCAGAGCCGACGAACTTAGTCATTGTTCAATTATACATGCCACCGAGCAACCACAAGGAGGAAAAAGTCGATAGGATGTAAGATGAGTTAGAGGATATCATCGCGAGTGTTCCTGCAGGGAAACATTTGATAGTGATGGGGGATTGGAATGCGACGGTAGGCGAAGGAAGAGATGGTGGTGAGGTGGGGGACTATGGGTTAGGCATGAGGAATGAACGCGGGGAGAAAGCAATTGAATTCTGCAAGAGACAGGGGTTAGTCATCACTAACATATGGTTTAGACACCACAAAAGGCGTAGGTGTACATGGAAAATGCCAGGTGACTCAGAAAGGTATCAGTTAGATTATATTATGGTTAGGCACAGGTTTAGGAACAGTGTGATAAATTCGCACAGTTTCCGAGGAGCGGATGCGGACTCTGACCACAATTTAGTTGTTATGAAATGTAATGTTCGTTTCAAGAAGATAAGGCAAGGGCGGCGGGTTAGGAAATGGAATTTAGAAGCAGTAAATGGATTAACGAGGAAGGAGTGTCAGCAGGCTGTATAGAAAATGATGGATGACGGTAAAGAACTGAGTACTATCGAAGAAAAATGGAAATGTATCAAGAAAGGGATATTGGAAGCCGCTAAAGACACTATTGGAACCGTTAACGGGAAAAGGATAAGGAAACCATGGGTAACGGATGAGATGATTGCAAAGATGGATGAGAGAAGAATATGGAAAAATGTAAACACAGAGTTAGGCAAAATGAAGTACAAAGAGTTAAACAATAAATTGAGAAGGGCCACAAATAAAGCAAAAGCAGAATGGTGGAAAACGCAATGCGAGGATATGGAAAGTTTACAGAAGAAGGGTGAAATTGGTGCTATATACAGCAAGGTTAAGTTATTATCGGGAAGTAAGAAGGCAAGATCTGTGCTAACAGTTAAAGATATATGGGGTAAGATAATAGTTGAACCAGGAAAAATCCAAGAGAGATGGAAGGAATATATAGAAACACTGTATGGTAAAGAACTTAGGCCGACAAGGTTAGACATAGAAAAGGAACATGACGTAGAAGAAGATAGCTTAGGTCCAGGCATACTCGACGATGAAATAGAAAGGGCATTAAAGGAGATGAAAGCAAATATGGCCGTGGGGGTGGACAATATTCCTGTAGAAATGTTGAAATGGTTAGGGAAAGGTGGGAAGAAGGCCATATATGGACTGATTCGTAGTATCTATGAGGAAGGAATCTGGCCGGAAGATTTTTTGAGATCGGTGTTAGTTCCTATTCCAAAAAAGGCAAAGGCTTCGTCATGTGAGGATTAGAGAACAATAAGTTTGATATCCCACGCAGCTAAAGTTATTCTCAGGATCATCAACAAAAGGATAGAGAGTAAGGCAAATGATTACTTAGGGGATGATCAGTTTGGGTTCAGGAAAGGAAGAGGTACGCGTGATGCCATTGCAGTAATGAGATCACTAGTCGAGAGGAATATAGAATACAATCAGGACGTTTTTGCCTGTTTTGTAGATTTCGAAAAAGCGTTTGATAGAGTGAATTGGGAAAAATTAATGCGTGTATTGCAGAAAATAGGAATGGATTGGAGGGACAGGAGACTGATCCGCAACCTGTACATGTCCCAGACTACTCAGTTGCGAGTGGGGAACGGAGAGTCCGGATGGGCAATGTTAGGAAATGGTTAAGCCAGGGTTGTCCATTATCACCGGTACTGCTCAACGTATATGTAGAGGAAATGATTAAAGAGGCATGGGAAGAACTGGAAGTAGGAATGAAAGTCGGAGGGGAATTCGTAAAATCGGTTAGGTTTGCTGATGACCAAGCATTAGTTGCTCAGTCAGCCAAGGGGTTGCAAGCATTGTTGAGTGAATTGGAGGTTCAGTGCGATAAATATGGGATGAAAATCAATATTAATAAAACAAAGCTTATGCGATTTTCCAGAAAGAAAAAGGCTAAGCTAAATATTAAAATAGGCGGGGAAAGAATAGAGCAGGTAGAACAGTTTACATATGTCTTGCGTTGTGTATGTCAAGTGCTTTGGACCATTACGGTCAAAGTGGTAGGGACGTAAGGAGAAGAATTGCGCTAGGCAAGGAGGCTTTTTCAAGGAGGAGGGAGTTGATGACGGGGACGTTGATTAGGGATGTTAAGAAAAGACTCGTAAAAACTCTGATATGGAGCGTAGCTATGTACGGCGCGGAAACGTGGTCGCTGAAGCAGGAGGATAGACGTAGATTGGAGGCTTTTGAAATGTGGGTGTGGAGGAGAATGGAGAAGGTGAAATGGACCGAAAAGAAAACAAATGAGGAAGTACTAGAAATGGTGGGGGAGGAGAGGGGTTTGTTGAGAGAAATCCTATGGAGGCAGGAAAAATGGATGAAAGGCGTATTGAGCGGTAGTGGAATGTTGAAGAGGGTAATAGAGGGGAGAGTGTTGGGCAAGCGAGGTAAGGGTACGAACAGGATAGGGATGTTGGACGGGATGAAGGGAGGAAAGCGGTACACCGAGATGAAGAGGGACCTGATATAGATTAGTTT
Organism: Hetaerina titia; assembly: GCA_037158775.1. Lineage (NCBI taxonomy): Eukaryota > Metazoa > Arthropoda > Insecta > Odonata > Calopterygidae > Hetaerina > Hetaerina titia. The sequence goes on from CM073778.1 coordinate 83,020,680, forward strand.
GCTAGGTGGGGAGTCACCAAATGTTTATTTGATAGTTGTGTCCATCCAAAAACCTACCTTAACCGGTAGATTACCTTAAAAAAAAAATATATATATATATATATTTTTTTTTCATATATATATAGGTATATATAGGTATAAGGAAATGGGATAGGAAAACACAGGACATGTGGGGAAGGCGGTTTTTAAGCAGATTACGAAAGTAAAAATATTTCCTTAACCGGTATTTGAACACCGGACCTTCCACTTGCCGGGCGGACGTGCCGGCAAGTGGAAGGTCCGGTGTGTTTTCCTATCCCCTTTCCTTATACCTATTTCTATGTTTGAATGAATATTTGTGCGCCGTATGGCGGGACTTCGTATTTGAATGCATATATATATATATATATATATATATATATATATATATATATATATATATATATATATATATATATATATATATAAATAAATAAGTGTGTGTGTGTGTGTTTGTGAGTGTATGTGGGTTGCCGTAGTCCAGGGGGTACATCGTTGGACTACTGACCGGAGGGTCCCGGAGGGCAAGGGAATGCACCTGCAGCTCCACCCAAGCTAGTTGATTTTTCGGGTGCCAGATCTTCCTGGAAACCATGACCGGCATATGGAAAGGAACTGGCCTCCCTAACCTGATTTGTGAATATTACACGCCGTTGGGCTTGGTACATGGGTGAGCTCTACTTTCACCTATTAAACTCACCTTCGGGTTGATTACTGTGTTTTTGGTTTAAATAACTAAATAACTAAATAAATATATATATATATATATGTATATGTATATATATATGTATATATATATAATATATACACACACATTCGAACACGAAATCCCGCCATACGGCGAACAAATATTCATTCACATAAAAAAAAATATAAAGAAAGGGGGTAGGAACACACGTGAAGGACGAACTCAGGGGAGGTGGGCAAGGCGGAATTAAGCAGACCACCCATCAAGCAGAATATCCGCTCGGCAAGTGGATAGGTCCGGTGTTCAAGTCATGGTCCAGGAAATATTTTTACACTCGTGGTCTGCTTGATAACGCTTGGTCTCTCCTGCGTTCGTCCTTCATGTGTGATCCTATTCTCTTTCCTTTTTCTATTTCTATCTAATATATATATATATATATATATATATATATATATATATATATATATATATAAATATATTAGTAAGAATAATTGAGCGTGATGTATATGTCACCGACCGTCTAGATTTTATGGCGTACTACATGTAATAACAATCGGAGGTTTTCTGACAGGACTCATTATTGTCATATATAATCTTTTGTAGAACGATGTGGATCACGATTGGGTAAAAGATTTTACTGGTGTGTATCGCATTGTATGAGCAGTGGAACTATTTCTTTATTTTTCCTCCGGCTGTTCAAAAGGTTTGAATCAGAGAGGGATGAAAGGCGCGGGTAAGAAACACACCCCTTACGTAAATGGATTCGGAAGTAGAGTTAGCGTAGGTAGGAAGCAGGGATGGGAATAGAAAAGAAAATACATTAAAGGAAGCTGGTGGGTGGTTAAAGGGAGCCTGGAGGTTAGAAAGGCCGAAGGCGGAGTTTTATTTCGTGGAATTTGCGAATTTTCTTGTTTCGTCCGCTGGAGGCGTTCACGCTTGGTTTTTTCATCAGCCATCACAAACATGACGGCGTGGGTAGCAATAGCCCTCACCCTGGGTGTTTTGTTCCGTTTTATTTTTCCAATTGTTTGCGGAGATTTTTTTTTCACCGTTGCATCAGTTTGGGTGACTAAGCGGCGTTTATTGCTGGGTCTCCTCGAAATTGATTTCCCCGTGTATATGTGTACATATTTCCCTTTCTGACCCAAATACTTTTGCGTCAGCGTTGTTGCCCCTTTCCGTTAAATTCCACTTCTCGATAAAATTTTCTCTATCGTTTACTTATTTGGGAATTTCGCAATCAAGGGTCATGTGAATTTATGCTTTGAGAATCTTTAGTGTTCGCCCAATTTTTTCTACTATACATGCATAGATTTATTTATATTTAAACTGCGTTGTTTTTGATGTTTTAATTGGGAAAGATGAAATATTGCGCTCAAATAAAAATTATTAATTTATTAGAGAATATCCTGTGATTGAAAATACATTTTTGGAACTCAATAAGGAAAAATTTTAAAATCAAATGAATCAGCCAAATTAAAAAAATGACTCTGCTTAATTATATATCCGAAAAATGTTTCTGTTTTTTTGTTGTCAACAAAACGTGGAATCTATAATTTTGGTCAAATATTGATTGAATGTTAACGTTTTCACCAGACCAAAAAATATCAAGTTTTATTGTTTTCAACGAAGAGAATTATAAAGTCCTCAAAATATTCTAATAATTAAGGATTATATAATACCTGTATTTATTTTAACTGTTTCGTTTCATGTATGATAGACAATAGGAAAATATGTGAATTGCGAAATCGAGAAGTACGTATTGATAGATATATTCGTAAAAATCCAATGTCCTAGAGGTACTCTGATTAAACTCAAAAAGCTTCCCTTGACATCCATGCATCGTGAGTGGTGAAATGAAGCAACGATATCAGTGGATATTTAAAATAGGAAAATGTGGTGAGGTCCTTTGAAGAAAACGAAAGGTTTTCCATTTAAATGTTTTTCGCTACATCAGAACTGTTGCTTTCTCGTTGTTATAGGGAATCGTATGAGTTTAACTGTAAAATTTAAAATCATTGGCGCTAAATTACTAAAATTAATTTACTGCAAATGAAAATGAATAGTCTTCAAATTTATTAAGGACCTTTAATAAATGCGACATTTTTTGAAATTCTAAGAAAATATCTGGAAAACACAAATGTTTAAAAAATTAAATATGTCTAACTCACTTTGGAATTTTTTTAATGTAGGTTACTGTAGTAGGCTACTACTACACATAATCTACCCCGAAAGAAACGATGAAATATATTTACCTTTTAATTGTCAGTGACAAATCATTATTTAAAAAAATGTAACGCTTAGACAGGTGAACATCATCGTTGGATTTTTTATACATCTTTTCAGCGATTTTTATATATTTAATTGTATTTTTTCAACTTTTCAGCCCTACTACAACAGATTTATATTTTTTATTCATGCACTTCCCTTATAAATGAAATTGAAGTAATAGACGTCCAGATTCTTTATGAAAACGTGTGCTATACAAAGGTACACATACTTGCATATCTCAAAAAAGGAGTATAACATTCCTAGAATTCCAATAATATTCATCCCTTATTCTCATAAAGGCAAGCGAATCGTCATTTAATATTATTACGTCCTTGTCTGCCCTTCCCATCATTTCCGTAGCTTTTATCAACATTAAATAAGGGACGACTATTCCTCCATTCATTCTTGCGTTGGCCTATAGACAGTTCTGTGTCAACTTCTGATGAAGAATTCGTGGAACGAATACCTGTTTCTAATTGGTTTTCGGAGAAAATACAAAATATGAAATTATGTACTGACGGAAGACTAGTTTCTCCAGGTTTTAATTATCTTTGTTCATCCTTCGTTTTTCTGACACTGTTGATTTCTGACTTAAAATTAACGCTTTAATAAATGTTACAGTTTAAAAAAATGCATCTGAATGGTGGTAGTCTTAATTCATCAGGTTAATATTGAATTGAATACTTAGTACAATTTTAAGGACTTTCTTTATACACAATAATGATAAGGTACACACATCTACATATATATATATATATATATGCCTTATATGTAGATACACATATTAACAATAATCACAGTAATCAACCCTAAGGTCGGTTTGGTATGTGATGGTAGAATTCACCCAGAACTAAGCCCGAGGGTGTATAAAATTCACCCATCAGGGTATGGGGCCAATTCCTTTCTTTTGGCATATCTACATTAGTATGAAATAACCGGATTTTGTAAATAAATTGATTCCATTTTAGTATTCACTCTCAAGAATTATGTAATTAGCCTACAACCATATTTTACATGATAATTTGCAACTACGTGAGGGCTGTTAGTCAAGAATTATCATAATTTTATTTAAAACCACGTACGTGTGTTCATCGTTCAAATTTTGTTTTCTCTCCTCATTGACTGCAGTGAGCAATGTCCACTTTTATTTCTAGATGTTGAGGATACGCTGGATGCTATATTATCAGAGGTCTTTGAATGTAGCCTCATCAGCTTTCACAACTACTAATGATAATGGAAGACTTCCACGAAAGTGTTTCTTAGTGTTCATTCACATTTGGGAAAAGGTCACGTGTGAGTATATCTAGGATACAGGTAGGATGCGGAACCCAACATGATTTTCGCGACATTTTTATCGACAAAATTAGCAGTTTGATCTATATACAGTTCTGTGTGCTTGTACCTTATACCGAAACCCCAAACCCAATGGTGACTGGCAGGAAATGACATGACCATAACTATCCCAATATTTTGCTTTTATCCAGAGTTGGCGATGCCATAGGTCTCCATACAGAGCTTTGATATTAGCTGTCAGCATCAAAATCTTTTGACTGCTTTTACATGCAGTGAAAATCTTCAAGAGATACTCCTAGCATCATCTAACATCAATTTCAACAACGTAAAAGCATGCACGCTAAACGTCCTGCTGTTCGGACCCATCCACAAAGCGGAAAAACTGTGCATGAGACGTGTTCCGTGGGTAGCACCGAATTTAATTTTCAGTATTGCTAAAAGTCCTGTAAATTTTATCGAGTAGCATTCTTCGCAATGGCAGCAGAGGATTTAATGTTTGCTCCATCCAGTAAGAGCAATGACTTTAGTTCCAATCCGCCTTCCTTTGAAATTTATTGTCCCTCCTCTGCATACATTTGAAACCAATTTTTAGCTGAAGTATATGGAAACAGACTATCTTTAATCCTCTAATGGTTGTTATTTCCATCACTGCTTAGAAATTTTCATCTTAGCGTTTGTTCGTGCGAATGGCTTTACGCGGTGCATTGCTCGTCGCGCGTTTAAGTCAATCATGGGCACAGAAGAAATGAAGATGAATTCCGACGGCTACCACCAATGCAATACTGGAGTCAACTTAGTCCACTTTGTGCCACATTTGCATTGCATAGAAGCCTAAAAAGATAGTGTAATATCAACTTTTTGCACAATAATTTCCGAAAATTTAATCTCTCTTCATTATATTAGCCCTCTTACTCGATTGATATATCATTCTTCTTTTTATGTTAAGGCTTGAGTAACGATTACCTTTTGTAAAACTGCGTTACAATGGTTTTTAAATGATAGATAAATCTTTTTTCCATAGTAAATTTTATTTTTGTTAAAATTTATGGTCACATTCTCATATCTTATAAATTTGATTTTTTGAGAAGGATGAGTGAAATCAATTGGTTCGGAAATTGTTACCTGTATATTTATTTCTTTTCGATCTAAAATAAACTTATGCGTTACATTTTCATTTTAGTGCACTTGCACAAACATAGCCTATATATAACCGTTCTTCTTGCATTCCTTTTTCCCTTACTATTTTCGCGACATGAATTGGCCATTCTCCGTGCGTCAGCTATATATTTTTCTTCTTTTCTTTACCTTTCTATTAAAGCTGATTCATATTTCAAAGAATTGGATTACGGACGCGTAGGGTTTCCAGAAGAGATGATTTTAGCTCTTTCCTTGAGCGGTCTCTTATCGAATTAATCGGCCAGACTCATTATCAAGCTACCGCCACTCCCTCTGATGTGCTCTCTCAAGAAATGCTTCAGCATGCGAATATATACACCTACTGAGAAAATGACAATGGCTCCTCTTGATGTTTTCCTAGTAAATCCATTATCATTCATTCGCTTAATGCCCACTTTATGTTCCTTGGCTTCCGCATTTATCGTTTGCACTGCCTCTCTTTCTGAAGTTGCGATTTATCCCGCTATATTTTTATTATCTTTACGAAGAGAGACAATGGTACACTTCTTCCTGGTACGAATGTGTATCCGAATACCAATTATATGCGAGTGTAAAAGAGAGATTTAGCGATATTTTTACTGATAGAAGTTAAGCATTTTGGGATTTATAGTTTGAAAATGGAATTTGAGTATCACGTTGTTGGTGAATGTTAATAGTTCTCCTAAATTTTAACAACTTACCACAAGCATTTTCCCATTAACCTAAGAAGGTCATTCGAGCTGATCTAAATAATTTGAGAATTTTTCGAAAAATTTTTGTTATGTTTGCTCGTAACAATTCACGCTATTTATTTACAGTTAATACGTAATCAATTTAATATTATTAACCGAATAGTTATTTCAGATGACTGTGAGTCGTCCTCTGGCCTCGGAGTGTGGCGCTCAAGGTGCTATCCGTTTGGTTTGGCTGGTTTGGCACTGGGCTTGTCTTTAAGCGTATTTTCTGCTGTGTTTAGTCATATTTTTATAAAAAAGAATCTTGAAAATGCTGTGTTCAATGTGCGACAGTTGTCTTTAATTAACTCTTTCCCTCTCGAGAAAAGATGTGTATTCCAATTTAAATTAGTTGAATTTTTCACAATATTTTAACCGGTCAAATAACCTACGAATATAACTCATGGGTGGTGGAGCCACATGCGGAAGAAGATGGAAGATATTCAGTTACTTTATGATGATGCTTAATTCTGAAGGATAAGATTCCGCCTTAACTACGTAGGCGTGTCGGTACATAAGCACTGATGTGATGGCATTGCCAAATATTCCTCTCAGATTGCCCTGTATATCACAAATATATTAAAAACTGTCCCTCAACAAGTTTAAACATGTCTCTAATGGGACGCTTTGATTTCCATTCCACTTTTTAAAATGCGTAACTCATTACTCGAGTTACTTGACCAGTATGGCACACGTCAAACAATGAATGATTCACTCCTATTTATCTCTTCGTACACGTTACACATATCTATGGAAAATTGTAATGGCCACAGCATAACGGAAAAATTTATTGCATTAATACGAGATCCATTATATAGTTTTCACCCTGTCGGAACGAGTGGCTTACATGACCACGGACTCGAACAAGCCAACGCTTCGAAAGGTTGCATGGAAAGCGACGCCGCTCCTCCGAATGGCATTCAACCAAGAGGATTTTGACGTGAAAGCAACATGTCTGTTGATCTTTATAATCTTCCCGATAAAGTTTACTACCATGACCGTCGTTACGACCGCTGACCGAGTGAAGCGGCCAGGGCTTGCATGCTTTTAGGAAGAATGGTATTTTCGTTTATTTTTTAGTGTTATTCGAGGACAGAATACCTGAAAGAATGCCTACTAGCAAACAGCTTACTGGATGTAGGGGTTATGTGATCAAAAGTAGGAAAGAAATAATATGGAACTTCGGATCAATGAATGGAATGCATTTAAGCGTTATATCAAAATCTTGCGAAACGCATTCGCGAAATTTGTTGGAAAGAATTCAGGGATATTCGTTTGAAATCAGATATCCCGGAAGAAGGGCATGCCTTTAGAGAATCATAAGACTTTTAACACTCTTACTCATCACTTTAATTTGATGACACGTTCTCAGCTGTGAACATGTACCAAAATGATGAAGTATCTCAGTTATTATAATTTTTCTGATGAACAATTTGAATGAACAAGTTACCGTACTGAAGGTGAAAATTGTGTTCGTAAAAGATAATCTAAATATCTAATGAGGAGTAACCCATTGCAGAAACTCATGCTAGGTATGTATCAAGGAATATAAACAACTAAGAATGAGATGCAGGTCCAAAGAGACCACTATATCCGTTCATATAGTCATAACTATAAGAAAGTGATGGAACATTATTACAATATCGAACGAAAATATGGAAACTATTCATTATCCCTGAATGGCAAACCCATCAGTTTGTTCCTAAAGGTCCAAGAACACTCGAAGCATTATGAATTTTAATGCTATACTGCGTGGTTATTCATAAAGCATTGAAGGCTATAGTTAAAAACTGAAAGAGGCAAGGAAAACATGTAGTATCTTCATTGGAAAAAACTATGCAGTCTTTCTTAAGCAAAGGAAATATTCTTACTATTTTATATTCAGGAGAACTAAGGGTTACACAGACAGCCATCATCCTAATGGTCACTTACTATCTCTTCTTAACAAGAGATTACGCAATAAGCAATTCAATTAACATTTAATTTATGTCAATAACTGAACTTATGTCAGTATCATTAATCTATCAATTGTATAATACTTATCATTGGAAGAAGCGTAGCTATCTATTTTCAGAAACTGTTTCACTTTCTCTTATATCATTGCATTCATTTGGCCATATCGAACGACGATCATGAAAAGCAATATTAACTCTGATGAATGCGTCACGACTCAAATGTTCTACGGACACGTTTACCGTGAGCATTATTTTAATCCGCAAAGGAACCTTATTTCTTCGGCAATTTGAAATCAAGTGAAGAGATTTACTTAACTGTGAAGAATTATTCTGAATTTCGTTTTCAGCAATGATTAACGAGAACTTAATTTAAATAAAATGAAATATCCTAGCCATCCAAAATGCACGGCCCTTGCAGCTAAAATGGTGAACCAGGATATTTAGCGTTTGGCATCAACCTGGTATCCTTCTTTGGTTTGCATGATTATTGTTTCAGTTTTCCTCGGAAACAAATGTTCGATCATTGCCAACCGCATTCTGGTCTCTTCCACCAAAGCTCTCCGGTGTCCTGTTTCCAACCACCATGACTTGTATGCGTCTATAATTCTTCTTCCTCAATATCCTTTTCTTACCTTACTAATTGGGCAGACCAATAATATTCCTCTCCAGACTTCCTCATTTATTTAATATTTCACCGCGTTATCTTCCGTATTTATTAGATTAGATTGGCTTGTTGACATTGTTGTTTCTTGCAATATTCACCACTAGAACTTGGTCTAGTTTAAATCACTAGTATTATGAATTACATAATTTACTTCCACCTTCGTCTACATTTACATAAATACCCCCTAATCCAATGGGAGGTTGTGCAGGAGGGGATGCAATTATCAGGTAGCAAGGGTAAGGGACAAGGAAGAAAAAGGGTCTCAAAAGTGTTTGGAAACGGGGAAAATGCATCTACTTAAATTACTTGAAATTATATACTTGCATGATATTACATACATACCGTGTGTAGATTATTAGCTGCAAACTTAGTTTTGAACAAATATTAATTTTACCCACTACAGAAGTTCTCGGCTACTTCAAATCGTAGTGAATAAAAATGAACTACAACCGATTAATTATTCGGCCGACCACCATTATCAAGATAGATCATACAGAAGTTGAAAGGAAGAAGGGAGAAATTATATTAACCCCCGGCCATGCAAGTTGCAACATCTAATGTCCTATCCTGAAGAAAATTTCCCATTTTCAAAGTCTCACTCAATAATTTGAAGTAATCCGTAGACAACCTCGAGAAAGCATCCGGTTACAATATCGCCTTTTTATATGTTTCTTGAAAAGTTGACTGCAAAATTTTATTTTAAAAAAGACCGCGCGCGTCAATGTGTGCTTCAAAGATATTCATTTAAACAGAACTCGACGGAATAGTTAATGATGTTGGACGAAACAGAATTATTTTTTATCATTACCTACGCATCTGACGTACCTGAAGGTTGTGTTATAATTTTAACATTTTACATAAGCATGGTTTAATACCTTGCCAAAATAATGAAAAACTAAAAGAATGTGGTGCACTTAAAAAACAGGTTGTATGGGTGAATGGATGAGTTTTATAAATGTTATCATTGAGCACTGGTAGTTAATAGAGGAGGCAACCGACAGTAAAGTCATTGGCTTCCTTGTGGATGGGTGGTTAATATGGGGCGGTGTTTTAAAATATGGTCGGTAAATAGTCCAGGATTAGGGTATCCAGGGAGTTAAAAGAAGGGTGGTGATAAACCAGGCGTCGGAAAACACTGCTCTTAAGGAAAAGTGCCAAGTATTCTACAGTTTAACGCACCATCGAAAAGATGTGTTACAGGTGGTGCGTGGAAACAGAATGGGAAGAGGAAAAGGAAGAGTGTTTTAGCGGGAAAGGAAAAGGAAAAAGGTGCACTTTAAAATACTTGGAAATATGTGAATGGTGGTGAACACATATATGCATGATAGTGAAAAACTTAGTATCAAACAAGTGCTAATTAAACACACTACATAAGTTCTCGGGTATATTGAATACGAGGGAATTAAAACGAACCACAAGCACTTGTACAACAGAGAACCACCATACTAAGACAGGTCACACAAAACTGGAAACAATAAAGTGTAAAATTTTATTTATCCTTGGCCATAGAACTTGAAGTCTCCACCCCCGAATCTGCAGGCAGGCAATGCGCCACCCCTCTGGTGGCAGCGGACCGTGTGAGGCATCTCCTCGGTTAACCCCAGACCGCTAGCTCAAGTGTCATTTTACACCAACTCTCAAAAATAGGCTTTCATGATTATGTAAACGTGTCATTTACATCATTCATCCACCTTTATCTCTATTTATGTCTTGCTGTTTTAGGGAAATTTTCCTTTTCATTCATTAATTTTGAAACTTCTGTTAATACAACTTATTCGCTAGCGCTGTTACTTATTAATGGTATATTAATATTATATCTAGTGTCACGTAATTGGTTAAACAACGAACATAAGGTTTTTGTAATATGTTTACAAATATTTCAGTTATCTTTTTTTCTCGAAGAAGATGGAATTATATTTATTATTATTATCAAGTTTGCTCCAAATTTCTTCCCAAAATCGAAATATGCCGTGATAAAGTTTTTAAGGGGCCCCTTTAAGATCGAAATATAGAATTGCACTCCGTAGACACAAAGCATCATGAAAGTCAAATGAATAGGAATGTGAAATTTGTCGTGTTGACTAGGGATGTTTCCTAGTGGTTAACTGTTTTCCTGGGGTCCTACGATGGCAGTACCCAACAATTTGGCTAGTTGTTTTTTTTTAATCTTCCTCTTTCAGTTCTACACTCAAATATAAGAAGAAAAAACACACTGTGAAATTTGGTCAACCGAGGGCCTGCATTTATTTAGCAACCGGCTTGACGAATGCCACCACCTGGCAGCGAGCCGACCGATCTGTGAAAGTCAAATATGCAAATGTACCACGTGCCTTCCACATTCTCTTTTTTTATCTTTTTCCTTGCCTCTCTCGCTCTCCCTTTCCCATATTTCACTCCTCCGTCATCACTCCTCACCAAAACAGCAGGTCCGCTTCGCAACAGGCTCCGTGTTGTTGCCCCTGGTCTATTCGTTCATCATCATCCTCCCTTTGACTCCTGCAAGAGCGCATCTTTTCGTTTTGCCCGACCAGTAGTATTACATATTGAAAAAGAAATCATACTCTTCCCGCAAGGGCCGAGGGGTCTCGATGCGTATATCGAATGTGACGGACTGCACAATGCATTTGGATTATGAATTCGTAGAAATTCGCGAAACGCAGTCTAGCACTTAAGAAAAACCGAGAAACGGAGTCATACCGGTCGCAAGAAAGTTGTAGTATCATCCCTTCTCCTGATTGGTCATTATAAAGACAAGATCTAGAATCCATTGGGATGGGTCATATCTGACCCATAGCTCGTATCTCTTGTTATTTCCCAAAATAACCTCGAAGCAGACTAGCATTTTATTAATAACCATACCTATCCCATTCGACTGAAAAATTACTTTTAATTGATTGGCCAGAAGCTGAAAATTGGAACTATTTTTTACTGTACCGCTGTTTGGCTTAAAATTGATTTGATATATTTTTTAAGTATTTAAGGATTCAGAATTAGATAAAAAAGTAGATATATTCTATTGATGCTATCAAAAATGGTCAAATTCAATATTATAGCACCATATACAATAGTTCTGCGCCGTCCGTCATTAAGCTGTGTCAAAGATGATATATTATGTTCACTTTCTCTAGCCCTTGATGGCAAAGGGTGAGGTTCATTACTGCTATTTAATGACTAATTCACTGTAGGAAACAATCAGGATTCATAAAAGCCATTGTCTCGAAAGTGAACGAATATCGTAAATAATTCAAAATTTAACTGTATACTATCATCCAACCGTTGATCGAAACAAGCAAAAAAATTATTAGAAAAAAATATTTTATTTATTAACAGGTATTCGATCAAAGACCTACACTTCAAGCTAAATTATCTCATAATATCAAGGATATGAAGCATTTTTGCCTGGAGAATTTTCATTTCTCGGGGAAAATGCCATTAAAAACTTGAACGTATTTGTGTTTCAATCTGGACCACAATTTAATAAGCCTATGGTGAGTGTCCATGCTTGCCTGTAGCGCTTTAAACTCAATTGAGTATTGCACTTCAATTTAGAACTTACCTTTTTTAATATTTTAGTAAAGTTTAATGATTTAAAGTATATTAAACTCTGGAAAGAATAATAAAGAAAACATACTGAAATAGGTAGAGTACCTAACCGTTTTAATTTTAGCTATAAATTTGTCTATGAGTAATTCTTTCAGGCCATAAATCGCTTTCTCGTTGTATTTGTGACATTAACGATATTATCGCTGCCTGTTTATATAATTCTCAAATATTAGCCAGAAATGGGCTTTTTCAGTGGACGCACACCGAATAAATAATTTAACAGAGATGAAATAGAATACTAAATAACATATACAAATAAATAAACATATATATATATATATATATTAAATGTGCAGGGTTGTTCCAAAAGTATTTTAATTATTATTTTAAGTAATTTAGTGTACATTAGGCATTTTAATAAAATAATCACTCGTAGTTTAACGGCAGCTAAATCGAAGTCAGAACATTATTTAGTACTAATAAAGTTAAACGTCAATTTCAGAAGAATGACATTGTAAAGCAGGATGAGGAAATGGAGTTTAGTGGCTATAACCGGCGTTAAATAGTGTAATACTAGTAAGCAGTGAAAAAATGTGTGAGTGATAAATGTCCAGTCAATCTTGCCATAAAATAAAAGCAATTAATGGATGAAATTAAAGGAATATTTCAAATTTATACTTCTGTTTAGCAATATCTTTTTCCTCTTGATCCATTGTTGAATATCTACAGAAGTTGTTATATTTTGTAAATCTGTGGAAATAAAACTTTAACTACTCTATTAATTGTAATTTTGGGGTTAGTGTTACTTTTCTAGTTCATTATTTTAGCGATGACACTAATTCCTGTCGTCGTCAGACAGCTGCCAAAAGGGTAAAACAGGAAAGGCGGGCGCATCCACCATTCTCCTTCAGTTAGCCTGAATCTGATGCCGAGGCATTCGGCCAATTTTTCTCTATGCTGGATGTTTATTTTTCACTCAAACTTTTCCACTCTTAGATTTTCCGTTGTTTCCTCTGATATCATTCGCGTGAGGGCTAAGCCGATAAAAACTTTCACTACCCCAGAAGCTTTCCGAATCGGGAGGTTTTTCCTATATTTGCTTTCGTGGTTTAAGAAAGTCTGGGCGCCAAATTAGGCAGATTCGCTCCATAAATAAATGGACCAGGGACATGGAATCGGGGTGGATATGTGTATAAGGAAATGAACGCAACCCGTCCTTCCCCCCGCTCCTTCTCTACACCGCCCTTTTCCCCCGCCTCTCCTCCTGCTCCCCACACTCGCTTTCGCCAGAGTCCCACCCCACTCCTTCCGCCAGCCTTCCGCACCCCTCACTTCATGTTTGCTCACCATCAACTCCCTTCTGAAGACACCACTCTGCTCTTTTCCTCAAAATGGATGAATGGGCATTCGAATCGATATCCGCTCAAAAAATCGAATCAGTTGATGCGATTGCGACAATATTTTTCAATTGCAGAACTTTTTGGGAAGGCTTTCCCTAAAACCGAGCTGCTCCTTAACTTGTTGAGGCACTTAGCAAATACCTATTGGTGGCCATCTTTCTTAACAACTTCATAGTTGACTTTTTTTTAACCGCGGGCTCGAATTGTCCCAAGTAGAGCTTAACCGAGCAATCAAATTCAAATATCTTCATGGTTTACCACCCATTAACTTTTTCTATTTTGGCGACTGATATCAGAGAGAGAGAGAGTAATTTTTCACTCTAAATTCCCATGTTACTTTTCGTTCAAATGCCAAACTTTTTGCCCAATTGTCTAAGGGAATGAACGATAGAAATAGGCGCAAAAGGCGTTTATATAATTAGGTATTTCTATTTTTACATTTGTTCTTGGGAAACGTTCTATGGCCGTTTGACGCAGCTCATCGATCAGGCTTCGGGTCTTGTTCTTTCCTGGTCATCCCCTGAACATGATTCCACTCTGGATGCCAAGTCATTTCCTGTGACGCTATTCGAGTAATTAACGTTAAAACCAATTTCTCTTTTCTTTCGCACTGCCCGTCTCAAAATCTGCCAACCCTATCCGCTGTTTGCGGTCCAACATCTGCCTGATAAACGGATTTGCGACAGTTCCCGTTCATATGTGTATTAAAAAATGTCCAAATTGAAGGAAATACACTAATAGCAAAAATGAAACATCTATTACTCTGTAAATATATGAAATTTCAATTTAAAATTTACAAATTAAAGGATAAAAAACTTTAATACCTTCTTAATCGTTTATCCCATGGAAAATATGAGAATCCACATTAACAATATCGAAAGCCTACACCGACTAGAGTCTGCCTATATAGCATTTTGTCGATGTAATAACACTATGATAAGAATATATTCGTCAATGCCTCAATTATTAATAAGGAGATGGGTAATGTGAAAGTGCAACAGTCGACCCTTTTTTCCTATTTTCAGTTGTGAAAATTGTAAAAATTTATGTCTGCTACCGTACTGATAACAGACACAGTAATTATATTATTATTTATGTTATTATATATTATTGTTGTTATGTATTTATGATGTTTCTCATAAGTTCATTGATGCAATGGCTTCCACAGAAGTATCAGTCATTATTTCCCCATCCAGTCAACTATGTTCATGGACGTATGTTATTTTGCTTGTCAAAATATTATTGCTAAAACTATTAATTTACAGTGTACGAAAAAAAATTCGTGAAACGTATTCCAGCCCATCCATCGTTTCTTGGTTTTGGGCCAACCATGAACACTCGTAATGCACAGCAAAATAACAACAGTCGTAATTCAAAAGACTTTGTGCCCCTAACATTCCCGCTTGCCTGCAGTTCACAGCTTCTCCGCTATTAAATCGGGTCGACCAACATTCATCGTTTAATTTCTTTCCAACGCCCTAACAATGCCATCTCTGAATTTCACTTGAAAACGACGTAATGACTTCCTACTAAACATTTCTATTTCGCCGCACTTTCCACACAATTCATCCTCCTCAACTTCCTACGTGTATGCTTGGCTGAGTATCGCAAGCTCTCTTGGCCTCATCCCGCACTAACCCCCTCCATAATTGATCCAGCAATCGAATTATGCTGCCGGAGTAGTGGTGCCATTGCTTCTCCCTGCCGCGCACCTCTCCCCTCGTGCTGCGATTTTCACGCTCCCCGTCGCCCCCCGCCCACCGCACTCCAAACCCTTCCCCCTCCACACCTCTATTTCTGCTCCCTTCTCCATCTTTGCTGCCGAGACCACCCCGGGACGAAAGAGGCCCCAGGAGTCCATTTCTCTTGCGCGCCACCTCACCCCACCCCTTCCCCGAACACCCCCATCACCGCAGCCACTCCAAACCACCTCCTCAGTCCCCCACACCCCCTTGAAACCTCCCCACGCGTAATCTCAGGGGCTCTCTTTCGCTTCGTGTTAGGGTGGCGGAGAGGAAGGACGCTGGGAGCCTCGCCCCACAATTCCCCCGTCCGAGCCTTTTTCTCTCTCTTCTTCCTCCTGCCCCTCCCTCCCCCACTATTTCTCTCTCACTCACCCCTTGGGGCATGATGACCCCTGCTCACGGCCTTTTTTTTACGAGAGAGAATCGCCGCACACTCCCGCTCGGGTTCACACGGGCAAGAACACATCACGCACCACATTCGCCCCATCATCGCGCCACTACACTCCATCTCCTGCCGCCCCTGTCCCTTCCACATTTCACTCCCACCATCTCAAAACACCCACCTGCCCACCCCCGCCCCCGAAAAAGCCTCCTCCTCCACGGTCTCCTCCCCCTGGACGCTGCCCCACGCCTCCTCCCTCTTCTCTTCCTACACCAACCGACCGACGTCGTCCTCTGCGGCTCCGTTGTCACCCTTTTTTTATTTTTCCCTCCGTCTCGCCCTGAGAAACGGGATGTTTCCCTGCCCCTCTCTCTCTTTCCTCCTTCTTTCTCCTTCTTCCTCTTCCCAATCTTCATTTCCTTCCACGGTTCCCTTTTTGTTTTAAACCCACCCGCCATTGGTTGGTTAGGCGACAAGGGAAAACGTGCCTTTTTTCCTTCGGGGAGTGAACCATAATTTAGGGTCGAGTTTGCCAAGAGCCAAGGTTTTGGTATTTGGTAAACGGCGAGCATTGAGTGTTAAATTCACTTTAATTGAGGAATAAACATTTAAGGCGCATTCTTTTAAATGGTGGATGAAGATTTAAGCAATGATATGAGATTTTTTGGGTCGAATCCCATTCTGCATTCTTGAACTTTGATTCCAACCTCTTTCATACTAGTTAAAATTCTGCAGTTATTTTTTTTAGTCCTCTACTGATTTAAATGATTCCATTTAAGAAAAAATAGGACCCAAGAGGGCGTACAAAAAATTTTATATTGTAAAGTACCGAAAGGGGAACAGAAAATAACCGGAGATACCGGAAAAAAATTAGCAGTAAATTAAGAAGGGAAGATATGTTGGTTATAATTCATAATTAAGTAACTATGACAGATGTGTCAATTTTGGTCCGGGAAACGGGTAATGGTAAATCCATGATTATGTTAGTTGAATTAATACTCTTATCAAAGAAAATACCAGAGAATAAGCTCTGGGAGTTTATCGGTTCCCTGCATTTCACACTCGGGAAAGTGCCTCCTCCATTTTGTAGTATTTTTTTCCTCAAATGATGATATTGACATAAGCTTTGACAGTAGAGAGAATATTATTAGCCATTGTGTGTTACGTACCTATCCTTTTTTGTTTGCATTGTATATGGTACTAAATCTTCGGATAGGTTATGTTTGATATGTGTTTGATATGAGTTGAGAAATATACGAGGCGAGTTCAAAAATTAACGGGAATTTTAATTTTTCGGACACTAATATTTATTTATACTTATACATTGATGTTGTCACATTCAAAGTAGTCCCCATTGGAGATTATGCACTTGTGTCAGCGCTTCTTCCAATCCCCGAAACACTTCTCAAACTCGATCGTTGAGATAGCCTTTAGTTCTATCAGCGATGCGCTTTTAGTGTCATCAACGGCTGCAAAACGACGGCCCTTCAAGGTTCTCTTAATTTTTGGAAATAGGAAAAATTCACACATTCATCTGGCGAATCCATCCAATGGACTACAACCTTGACATGGTGGAAGGCCTTGTGCGTTCCGATGACCCTTTGAGCTGTGCTGGCGGGAGTAATAATAATAGCTCCTGGTAGGGTCACCCATGCCAGATAGGCCAAAGTTTAGGGGCCAGACGAAAGTTAGTCCACGCAGTGTCTGTTCCTCAGTGAGCCGGCTTCAAAGGCGTCTGACCCTTGAGCCTTAGTTTCAACGTCATATCCATAAACCCATGTTTCGTCACCTGTTATAATACGTTTCAGTAATTCTGCATCGTCGTTTACTTCATTTAGAGACCCCAGAGCAACTTCCATTCGCCGCTATTTTTGTTCAAAATTCAACAATTTTGGAACGAATTATGCTGCCACGCGTTTTATACCCAAAAAAATTGAAACAAATGTCATGACATGGTCTAATCGATATGTCAACATCATCAGCGACCTCTCTAATTGTGATTTGGCGGTCGTTCATAACCATTTCTTCCACTTTTTCCACGTTTTTATCGATTGTGGATCTGCTGGGGCGTCCAGGGCGTTCGTCATCTTCAAGGTCTTCACGTCCATCTTGGAAACTCTTATACCACTCGTAAACTCTTGATTTACTCACAGTAGACTCACCATAGACCTTTGTTAACATTTCACACACTTTTTACACTATATTTAATTTTTTACGTTGTTTACGTTTTACAAAATTTTGTGCAAATTCTTGGATCCATTTCTTTAAAAAAACGAAAATTGCCGAGCTCATAAAACACGTCTAACTCTAGTGGCTGTCACCGACAAAGTCCACAATGAAAAAAGCTGAAAGGTTTATCATAATTCAGGGGCATGTATACCAACATAATAAAAAAAGTTTGAGAATCGGACTCTCTAAGCCCGCGAAATGAAAAAATTCTCGTTATGTTTTGAACACACCTCGTAGGTATATATTATATATACGGGTCGCGGTCGTCAAGGGGGTAGGGCGTTGGACTACTGACCGGAGGGTCCCAGGTTCGATTCCAGGGCAAGACAATCTGGGCACCTGCAGCTCCAACCAAGCTAGATTTTCTGGGTACTAGATCTTACTCGGAAACCATAACCGGCACAGGGAAAGGAACTGGCCCCCCTACCCTGATGAACACGCCACGGTTCATCGGTGAGCTCTACAATCACCTACTAAACTGAGTAGGCTCAACCGACCTTCGGGTTGATTACTGTGTCATACATATATATACATATGTATGTATACACACATATACACAGCTATATTTGTGAAATGGAGGAAAGAATGTCTTTGGCCGTATGAACTAGGGTAGAAAATAAATGAAACTTAAGGCGGATCTAATTTTCAGCAAAAGAAGATTTTCTTTTTAAAAGTGACTTTGAAATATGAGTGAATGTCCATTTTGAAGAAGAATATTTTTTTTAAAGCTTTTGTAATTACATTTAGAGTTAAGTTGATATTTGGAATCGAACAAAGAATTGCAATACATCATTGAACAGTAATATGACAGAAAAAATATAGTTTCATTTTTTCGATCAACGAGTAGGTAAGTGTAAGTTTTCTTGCCGCCGCAACTACTCTTGTCACCCCCCATTTCCTCATTTTCACTTGACGAAATCCCGCGAGAAGGAATAAGCTATGGAATTTAGTTAAAAAACGGCAGTTAGTCAGTTTCTTCCATAATATAAAGAAATTAAATGGTGTTAAGGGAAGGAAGTCAATTATGGAAATGGAATACATCCAAATTGTAAAAAATGTTATATTCAGAGGTGTCTTGACATTGCATGATGTAATGACTAGTTAAGGTTATAAAAGTAAAATAGGAAGAGTCATAGAAAACGTAATAATGGGCTGCAAGTAAGACACTACGAGAAAGTGAGTGCTGAACAAAAATATGTTTACAATATTTAAAACCTTTCACAATGACACATAGAGACAAAAGAGTATTCAGGGAAAGAAAAAACACTTCTACTTGTATTAAAACTGGAATCAAAGAAAATGTTTAGTGGTAAAGCGCATGTATTTTAATTAAAAATGTATCACCGGTAATCTCTTGGCTCCCTGTTCCAAAAACTTTTTACGTCTACCAAAATATCTTGATGTCCCTTATGGCGCAAGTTACCACAGCTGTCGGTCGCTTCCTCCTCTAATACGTAACTACAAAAACTTTGTTTGATGAGACATGGAGTCACAGAGTTTGGGAGAATGTGGGCACCTTTACTTTACTTGGCCGTAATCGAAAGGCTTCCATAAATATATGACATCATCCTCCTGGGTTCCTTTTCAAATCCGCCCCAGGGCTTATGTTTTATCGCACCTATTGAGAGTCTGCCATTACTTTAGGTGAAGGAAAACTCTATGCTCATCGTCATATGAATAAAATATCTCAGAATTACATTTATAGTAAATTTGATTTAGATAAACTTTGTAGAGTATGTTTTATTTAAACTATAAACCCAGTGTAAACAATAAAAAGAGACGTTTCAGGCGTGATATGGTGGAATAATATGATTAATTAAAATTAGCAAGTGTAAACAGTTAATGCCAGATAGACATAATCTTCGGTGATTAAATGAGCCATTCATTAAACCCAAGCTCAACATTGTTTCTATCCCTTTGCAAACACTTTTTCTGTGTCTTTCAGTTGAATGCAAGTAAGTTCTTTTACACGCGCCGTTCTTTTACATGTGACCTTCGATAAAGAAAATAGGCTGAGACCAGAGCTCTGAACTAAATGACGACGTTAGAGCATTTAATTTGGCAGCTAGAAAGGGGTGGTCAGCTGGCTAATTTTATCAGTCAAGTCCCGTGCAAGAAAAAAAAAGTAGGAAAGTAGGGCTTGAGCTTAAAGAAACCACTCCACTCGAAATGTTTCACCCCTGTTTCCAAGATTCTAAACCTCGGAAGCCAAGCAGCGAGGTCGGAGGTCGGACGGGCGGGCGGTCCTCGACTCATTTAATTTCAGTCGGCCATCGAGGGAAGATAACGGGACGAATAAGACCTCTTGGTCAGTTATTAAAACTCATTCCGCGAACGGGTGTTAAATTGAGCCCTCCTAGAGAGACAGTCACTCCCCTTTCATTCCTGGTCGGCCAATTTAATCTCTTTTCCCCCATCTCCTTATCGCAATCCCCTACTCCTTTTTCATCCTCTCCTCGCATCGGATCCCTTTTTTTTTCCTTTCCCGTCTCGTGAAACTCGCAGAATGCGAAGACGCCGGCCAACCCCCTTATCTCGTGAGTGCAGGGAGGGAAGTGCAAAGGCCGCCTTGATAAACGGGAGGGTTTTCGGGGGAGACTCAAAGAGGTGGGCGTCGAAAAATCAGCCTCGAGTGGAAAGAGACGAGAGGCTTCATTTACTTCATCGCGGAATTGAGGTATTAACGCCCTATCGATCTATTGGCCTCACCGCTAAAACACGCTGACGGGAGAGAAACCTTGAAACCGAAGCATGTTTCACATTAGTTGAAAATACTCTTGGCCCAAAAACATTCTCAACTTGTACCATTTTTGGTCATCTGGTGACCATCGTCAATGAGAAAATAGTGACATAAGTGAAAGAAGCGAAACTCCGATGAGAGGTCTTAGCAGCACTCGGAAGTTAACCGAGTTCAAATAATAGTAGAGTTAGGCTGGTGATTGGGGAGACCTTGATTCAAATCTGGGTGATTTATCGAATTATCTTCACTTAACGCAAGCTGTGCCATATTCTGTGTTCCAGAACATTCTTGAAACCGCAGGCAACGGAGGGAAGGATGATGGCCCCGCAGCAATTATGTGTGGATTTCACCGAGCGTTAGTCTAAGTGCAAGATGAGGTTGAACTCAACCATCGCCAATATTTGGGGTGTTGTCTGCGGTTGAACAACTGGCGCCAAAGTGGGTCGTTGTGATGCATTTAGTTGAAAGGGTAAATTTTCGAGGAGGGGAAAAACTGCATGTGAAAAATTTACTTTACATCTGCTCAAAAGGGAAATATGATGGAGGTGATTGGTTCAATGTGATGTGGCGTAAAATATAGAATATTTTTTAATTTGAAAGTGCGAAAAAAATAACAATCGAAGTTAAATCTGTCATTTAAGTATTTTTGTGCTCTCTGCTCTACTCACCTATATTAAGGACTCTTCACCACACCCTAAATCCTTGACCTTTCTGAAAATTTCATATTCCATGTGAATGGGGTCTCACATTACTGTAATCGCTTTTCTCGACCCGTGTCTACTTCTTTATCATTTTTAACATTACCTTTGCCCTTTCCCTTTTGCTAACTATTCTATTCAATAAACTCATTATCAAAAATAAGCCATTGTAACAATCGATAAAGTTCTACCGTGACCTATTAATTCTATCAGTTCTTCTGAGGTAATTAAAAAAAATTACTTTTTTAATGTGAACCATATTTTGCGTATTGAGTCATCCGTTTAAGTTGAATATCTTTTGGTTTTCCTCTTTCCAAGCGTCCACATGATTTTGAAAAGAGAAGATTTTTTAGGAAAGGTCTCCCTTAGAAGGAAGGTGGCGGGAACTGCAATGTCGGGAAATGGGAAGGTGAGAAAAGGAGAAAGGGGATGGGAGCAGAATGATTCGGAATGGAACGGTGAGTGGAAAGTGAGGGGAGGAGGAGCAAATGAGATAAGGGAAAGGACGTTTGGCACTTCTCTGAGAAGGCCTGTCTCCGCGCGCCCTCCACCTTCCTATTCGCACTTCTCGATTGGCGGGGCTTCTTCTTTCCCTCCCCAAGCCGCCCAAAGGGTCTTTTGCGCCACGGGGGGACCGGACCCCTCCCACCCTCCACGGGGGAGAAACGTGGACCCAGGTCGGAATGTGTGTGCCCGATGTGGAGGAGGGAGAGTAGAAAGCTACGCTTAGACGTACCTCTCTCATCGGAAGTAGCCATTCAAATAAATATGCATCCATTAATTTTATTGCCATTTATTGAGGGTGATATGGTAATATAGGGAGCAATCCCGTTTATTTGTTACTTTTTGGTAGTTTGACCACCAGTTCAACTTTGACGTAGGACTGAAGAAATGGAAAAATATACTTTATTTTAATCTTTTAAAATTTAAAATTTTCTTACCTATTACATTTAGTCCTGAATATTATATTGACATATGAAAACTTTGGTTTAATTTCTAAAAATATTTTCCATTCCTATTTTTTTATATTTTCCATTTGTGTATTCTTCTCTACCTCATAGATGTATACGCTCCTTAAATTTATTCTTAAGAACAGGTGATGCAATGTATTTATCGCTGTTAAAAGAAATTACAATGTGCCTAGTATACCTTTTCCTTTTACAAATTTCCGCCAGCATGCATACATTTTTGACCCTGTATTTCGGCCATTTCTGCCGGCAAATTTTCTGTAATATATTTGTAGCGCTTTTCAGAAAATAAATTGTGTTTATTTGGTAACCTAATAGAATCCAAATGGAAAATGAGAATTCAGTTATGATGGAAACGTATAGTCCTGATATGTCGTGACTATACGTTATTCCCGATAGTTGGTAGCTAGAATAGATGTTTGCTGGAATATTTCTTTAAAATACCTCACTCTTCACTTCGCTCTAAGAAATCAATATTCCAATGCAACAAATCATTGAAGATGAATATGGTGAACATTTTGATGCTTTCAATTGGATGAATTTTCAAAAAAACGGAAATGAATGCATGAGAGGTAGGATATCTGAACCTTCTGGCTAGAATACTTAATCTGCAGTCCTCTAGACGCAATCATGAGGCACGAGGAAAAACTTTTTTTCAAAATTAAAATGCATTAAGGTTTCATGTGGGCTAGTTATTTTAATGCCAATACTCTTGGCAAAAACAATTGTGACAAAAACTTGTTTAGGAACACGATAATATTGTCGTTTCCAGAAATCCTCAGTAGGGTGGCCGCTGAAGACGGACGCCACGAAAGCGGCGAATGAAAAACCTTCGATATCTAAATACACCGTCGATGTCGTGCGTATTGCCCATCCTTCCAAACTGACTCACGGGGATGGCTGGAGGAGGGCCGTCAAGTTGGGGAACGGGGGCAGATTTAGGGCGTGTGGGGCCCCGAATGAGTTTTTCCCCATGCTTGAGGGGGAGAGTCTGTGTGTGTCTGAGTGTTTGTGTGTGCGATTGAAAGGAGGTCAGGTGTCCGGTGGTGGAGGGGAAGAGATGTAGGATAGCGCGCGTGAGTTGCCCACAGCCACCCCACTAACCCCCCCCCCCCCGGACCCCCACCTTCTTGCCCCGTGAACCTCGTCCCCCTGGGCGGCGGGAGTGACCGTCAGAGTGAGTGAGGGAGCGAGTGACCGCGTTGAATAGCAGAGCCTCTCTCCTCTTAGGGGACTGAGTGGATGGATGGAAAAAGGAGATGTGAGGTGGCTTCGGTCGCCTCCCCTGATTGGATGCCTTCCCTCTTTGGGAAGGAGATTTTTTTTAAGGGGTTAGAGAGAAACCGGGACGGGGGTGGCGGGTAGGTGGGTGGATGGAGGGGAATATGTCCTCTTCTCCGTGCTGGGAGCAAGAGGAGGCGGGCGTGAATAATTCCCTTTTTACGGCGACCCCCCGTCTGCTTCCCTCCCTTCCCCCTCGCCATTTCTTCCTCTCATTTTTATACCTAAGGTCTCCCCTCCTCTACCTCGCCCTCCACCTTCCCCTTCACCCCCCTCCCAATTCCTTTTTCATTCCCTCCTCCGCGACTTTCCGCTTTGCCGCTCCTCTCCATTTTCTTATTCATTGGGCGGGCAGTTATTAACTGAAATGCATGTAAATTTTAGGAGGGATCCTGGGGGTTTTTGAGCGGTTGTTTAATTTAGTAGGCTCGTATCCAAAGGAGTGAAGCGCTTGAGGTCGCGATAGAAGGAGGAGTAAAGGCATTCTTTTTTATTTAAAAAAATGATGTTCTCTTTTTGATTTCTCATTCCATTTTTTTATTTTTAAGGAAAGGTGATATGGAATATTCTTTTTTCCCCATCTACTTTTCTCTCTCTCTCTCTTTTTCTACATTTTATTTTTTAAAATATATTTTTGTCAGCAGTATTGTGTAACGGAGCAATTTTTCTCAGGGTCGCGCGCCACTATCGCGACCGTAAAATATGCGCGGAGATTACTCACCACTCTCGGATTTTCCTTCACCCTCTCGCCCGTGGATGCGAAGATCTCGTTGGGAGAGAGAAATTGACTTGTCCTCGTCACATTAGAACCACACCGACTTCAATCGGTAATCTTATATTCTTCCCTTCTTCCTCCAGCCTACCCAAATTTTAATTAATCTGTCCCCTGCTATCGTCAAGGTTGACTCAAGTCTGCGGAATGGCTTTCAGAAAATCCTCATTCCTGTAATACTTTAGGTTTCCCAGGAGTGTCCAGATATTCAACGTCCTCTATATTTTGATTTTATCTTGATGAAATTATTCTAATATTTTCGCTTTACCAACCCGTTTTCCCCCATTCATTTGCCATCTTTTCGCCATCATTTCTATCAATGTTCCTGGTTATGCTAAATGCCCTGGCAAAGTGTCAGTTATGTGACACGCGTGAATAGCGCTTCCTTGTAGTGTCTGGAAATTTTTATTGATTTTTACATGAGCAACTGTGAAGGTATTCACGACCTTTTATATCCTAATATTAAAAAACTTAAACAAATTATTGTTCATATGTTGAATGAATCTTTCTTTTTAACATAATTATTTGAAAATGTTGAGACAGAGTCCTAATTTACACACACAAAGGAACATAAAACTTGGATTAAGCAAAACTCATATTGTTTGTATAAAAAACATTAAATATATGACAAGTAGGTTCATTAAATGAGGAAAATAATGGATATATCCACTGTTCTTTATTCTCGTACAACTACTTTTCAACACTTAGGCGTCATCATCAGGTTGTACGAGAATAAAGAACAGTGGATATATACATCGTGTTCTTCATTTAATGAACATGAACTTCCACAAAGTTCAGCTTGAAACAATTGAATAGATAGAAACAGATAAAAATTTTGCATATTTTTACAGATTAAATACAGGTAAAAATACAGACAAAACAGATAAAAATACAGACAAAAATATTTAGCCATTCTCTTAACAGTCAGTTAAAAGTTAATTGAAACTTCGTGAGGTTGTTCGTGCTTTTTTTAATTCCTTGTTTCTGATGGTTACCTTGTGCCAGTAGCTTCGTGTAGAAGGAAATTCTACCCCAAGAAAACCTTTTTCAATCAAACTTCTTTCCATCGCGGTCTCCACAAGACTTAAATTTATCCCTCCTTGTGTTGGTAGGAATTAGGAAAAGGCTCAGATGATGGCAGTTGTCAAGACTGCAGCTCATATATTTATTTATCGTCTTTTATTGGGATAGATTGAGACAATACTTATTCACCCTAGCCCTTAAATATTACATCGAAGACAATTACAAACTCCTAAGTGGAGGACACTCCACCTATACGGGAATCGAATCTGTGACCTATGTGATGGCAGGAGAGAACCTTAGCCCCCCGTCGCAGGCATATGAACCGCAAGTAATATTCCGTTTTTTTTCCACTCCTATTTGATGTGGATATGTATTACTATTTACTAAGTAAATAGCACTAATCAACAAATATATGCGCAGTTGGACTGTCAATAAAATCGGCCACTCATGTTAATGAGACCTGTATCAGATAATACTAACTATCATAATTTAATGGGAAGTCATTTTGGAAGGCCATGTTTTTAAGTACAGTCTTTCATGTATTAATTATGACATGATTGATATTAGCGTCAACCATTAAAAATTTCCATGCACGTTAATAGCAGCATATAATACTGGGAGTAGAGAATGGGTTCATAATCATTGGCGTTAAGGTAATCAAATACAAGGGGTGTAAATTAACATTATTGTTTTTGGACCTTGGCCAATGATGAGAACTATGAGTTGGTATATGTCCTTTTACCCTAATATGTGAATTGCACAACCGTATAGGGCTTAGTACTGAATGAACTCTACCATCACCTTCCAAACCGACCATCGGGTTCATTACGGTGTTTATAGTATTTTTATGTGCCAATATACACTGAAAATCATTTGAATGTGTTTTAAGCAATAAGCAATGTTTTCTCTATGACTGAATAGGTAATAATTAGCATATATTTAGTTTGGGGCGAGCAAAGACACCGATTTAGATACTTGTACCTTTACCCGGTGATCATAAAAAGCATTTAAGGTTGTTAACACTTCGGAATGAAAATCCAATGAAGATTTTGAAATCCGCCATTGCAACTATGTTTAATTTTTATTAATTACTTAGAGCGATGTCAGCATAGTCATTGGATCTCCTTAAACCGTAATTCGTTGCTTAATATTTCAAGAATTTTGAGTACTTGATGCAATGGAATCCATTTGCCGATGGTAATAGATATAACGATTGGAAACATCCGCTAATTAAAGAAACACAAGTTATTTTCCTCGGCTTTAGTCAAAATATACACTTAAGGATTCTTTAATTTTCACGACTCCACTGAGGCTGCATCATTTACGGTAAGCTTCCACTCGGTGTCGCTGTTAACTCGTAACTCGCAACATTACCCGGCACCAGACCTCCCCTCGCGGACGGGGTGGGAAATAAGATAAAAAGAGAGCTTGGGTTGATGGGGCTTCGGCCATTTCTTGATCCACTTGACTCGCTTCAGACTCGCAGTCCGCTGGACGCGCCCCCTTGGCCAGGACGCAAATGACAACGACCTCAACCCCTACCCCACCCCACCCCGCAAACCTTCCCGTAACATCCTCGTTCCCCTGCCAACCTTATCGTACCCTCACACGTCCTCTTCGTAGCGATCGTGAGAGTCGAATGGACCCCTGGCGCGGACCCTTGGGGTATGTGAAAGCCCTTTCGTCCGTCGACCCCACACATGGAGAACAGAGAGTCTTTTGATAAAGCATGGCGCTTGATGTTAAAAAAAATGCTCGCCAGGAAAGCCACTGTTCCCCTTTTATATGGGATTATGGACAACACTGGGAAGGTTGAAGGGTAGAGACGAGCGGGGGGCGGAGTTTACCTTCTTGGTTCGGCGCGATAAACTTTGGAATGGGGACTGTGAAGGTGGAAAGGGGAGAATGGCTCGCTCGTCGGTGCGAGGGACTTCATTATCAGGTGGGGAGATCCGGGGAGGGCAATCCATCCTTGGCACTTTCATCACCCTGCACCGTTATCCGAGGGGGGCCGCCACTCTGCGTTAGAATGCGTTCTTGCAAAATCATAGTGATCTAGCATAGTCGAATTTAAATAGGGAGACGGGTGAGAATTAGTATGTCGTTTGTGTTACGGTTTTTTTGGCCTAATCGTCTAACATTTGGAAAAAATTACACCGGTATCAGGTTTTTGTGCTACATATAAACACAAAGGGTGTGTGAATTGATACCACGGCAGAATAACTACTCAAGAATTTAGGAGAGCGAGAGTTAGTTTTTTAGGGCTGATACGTACGTATTAATGAGGATGGAATTCGCGCGAAAACGTTGTTAGATAAATATTGATGCCCATCCCGAGAAAGGAAAAAGTAGCAGTGCATGAAGAATAAAGGTGTAAATCTTTAATCCCAAGTGTGAAAAAGGGGGTGCTTCATTAAAAGAATGAACTTATGAAATTTATATGACTCAGGGGTTTAAAAGAGGAATGGTGCACGTTTTGCCATTGCAACAATGAGGTCACTAACAGTAGAAAGAAGCATTGATCTACGCGTGGAAAAGTGTGCGTGAGATATGTGTAGACTTAAGGGATTGACATAGATAGGATGGGGCAGGTGAAGGTGGTGATTAGAGAATCCGAATTTTCAGTGTTAGGCAGGGAAGTTTTTTCATCTATTCACTTATTCTTTTCCTAATAGTAAATGCGGCGGTAATTCTAAGCCAGGGATGGGAAGGTCTTTGCCTGGAATAAAGGTAGTTTAGAAATTTTTCAAATAACGAAATTAGTTTTGCGGGTGATCGAGTATCATTTAGTAATAGTAGTATAGCATTAGTATTTAGTAATAATAATATAACAGTAATAACCCGAATCCCATTTAAAAATATTAAAAACATTTTAGTTACAAGTCGGAACAAAATTAAAAATTCAAAGATTGTGCATGTGTATATTTGTTGGTAGTTTGTGGGTTTGCATGTGAGTGAAAGAGTTGAGGCGAAAGGGTTCTAGGATGAATGTTTACCATGCTTGGTTTGTGGGCTATAAATTTGTGGCTTCTGCATGCGGTTTTTTTTCTATATAACGGGTGGTTCCCTAACACCCTCCGCCACACGCCCTTGCGGCGACTTGCGGGGTATTTAGTAGATGTAGATCTATTTAGCCAGTCAACCAAAGTGTAATGAGGATTACATACTACATTGCAGAACCAATGTGGTAATTTTGTGATGAGAATTGGTAAAAATGAAGCGGTTGCAATGGGATTCTAAGTATATAAGAAGTTCAAGATTCACTTTAAAGTATGGTGTGTTAATTAAAGTAGTCAATGTATTTTTTCTTCATCGGAAGATTTTTAGAAGCCGGAGGTAAGAGAATGCCTACTTTTAGAAAATAAGCGTAAACGAAGATAAGTGAGTTCATGACTGGTACTTTCGATAAAGATATAAAGAAAAGAGTAAATAAAACCTGAATATGGAGCTTAGTGTTATATGGCTTGAATACTTTGTTTTTGAAGAAAAAAGATAAGAGTATGTAGATTTGAAGGTCTATGGATTCGATTTGTGGTGAGATAAATATAGAAAAGTAAATGGACGGAAAGGAAAACCAACGATGAAGTTCTAAACAGAATAGGGGGAAGAAAGATGACTTACGTGAGGATGTCTAAGGCAAGTCAAGTGGCATCAGGGTGTGCTGGAAATGGTGATAATGGATGGCAGGCTAAAGGCGGTAGCAAAGCGGAGGTAGTTGGGAAAGCGAGGCAGAGGGAGGAAACGAGCTGACGCTTGGATGGAATCAAGGGATACACAAATTATGTAGAGCTAATGAATGTCTTCTTGTTACGTGCAGAAAGAGTTTTATCGATTATGTAGCTGGTTCATGCAAATTAGTTAGTATAATTATTTTGATCAGCTTTAGTGTGTGATTATTTAAAATTTCACAAGATGATGAAACCTACAATGAATAACAACATTTTCTGTCGCACAAAAGTGGAAATATATTTTTCTGTTTTCATTCTAAGTAGCCTAATATGCTGTCATATTTCATTTGACCTTAGTTTATTGTCCTTGTAAATGACAGCTCTTCTCATTTGTAAAGAAGGATATCTCGCTTGAATACTTTAATACATGTGTCTGTAATTAACTTCATCTAAAGTATTTGAGTTATTTTACGTTTATGTTGTAACTAAATATTAAGAAAATATTAATTTTGTATAATAATGAAAAAATATTTACATTTTTCCAAAAGATCCATCTAGTATTTATTGTAGGAAAACCAATTTAAAAGTTATAGCTTCTGTTAAGCTAGTAATTTATGAATCAAGAATTTACGAATACTTAGTACTTTATGAGTACTGCGCCATTATTTTCTTTAATTATATATAGTTTTAATAACGGCAGGATAATCCATAAAAGGTCCATAGTTTTATTTATGCATTGCAATCACTTTAATGTTTCACTATAGGAGCATATTCATGCCTTATAAATTGAGAGGTGTACAAAATAGGTCTTATGTGATGCTTATTATATTAAATTTTACGATACATCGCGTGGAAAGTTTAAACTTAATACATATTAAAAGCATGTTGATATATTTTTTTACAGGATTACTTCGGCTTCCCTATAAAAATATTTTGATTATTTCGTCACTCATACAATGTCACTCATCTATTCTTGTTAGCTGAATCTTTATTTCTGTGGAGAGTAGGTTTTCCGGTTATAACCCTAAGGTCCGCTTGCTCTTAGTCATCGCTCCTCACTTTCTGCTTCTCAACTAATCCCTTGCGTCCAAGGTTCCAATAAATCTTCTCCATTCACATTAAACTCTTGAGGTCCATCTCAACCTTCAGTCTAAGACTGCCCATCAATAACACCATCTGCTTCAGCACACAATCATATATCAGCACATACTAGCAACGGGGTGTACATTTTTTCCCAATCTATATTTATATATTCTAACTTAAAATTAATTATTTTGCTTTTCATTTTTTCATTCATTTCAATTTATGTTCAATTTATTATTACTCCTTTAATCTTGAAAGTTATAAATATAAGCCATCCCGCGATAATTTACAAACATTTTCAAAATTCATAGCTATGTTAGGTAATTCATTGATATAAATTAAAAACTACATCGGTGAAAACAAACTTCCTCAGGATGTAAAAAGAATTGGCCGAAATGTACAACTGTGATGGGAAGGCTTGTCGCCCGCTTGACTATTTGTTTACCATCTGTATTAAATGGTTTTACCAAATCTGGTACTCTTAATAGACAGATACTATTCAAATTTATAAACCCATACTTATCTACTATCGCCAATCTTCAGAGATATTCCTGTTATTTACGTATTACAATATTAATTAGCCGAATCTCATATGATACGATATCTTTAGCTCCCAACTTAAACATTGGCCTTTTTATAATTTTTTTTGGTATTTTATAGATATCGTGTAAGGGATATGCTTAATAGAGAATACTATATTTGTTTGCCCCTTGGTAAGTCGTGTTCTCTTGATTTAGATTACAAATTGCCCTTTACTATTTGGATCAGGTTTAATGTACACTCAGAAAAATACTAGCCAATTCTTTCTCTTTTTCTGCGTTTTCCGTTGCATTATTTTATTTTATTGTTTGAGGTACTTTTTTCTGTATCTCTTCTTCTAACATAATGATAGAAGTGATTAGAGATAAACATGAGGTGTTTCATGCAACCGTCCTGGGATTTCCTTATTTCTATAGTCATTTTTTTTAAAGTTTCATTATGAATTGAATTAAAATATGCCATTGATTTTTACATGATATGCCGTACTCTTAACTTCATTTTTAATATCCTGATCTTTTCGTTGAAAAATTCCGATTCCAGGCTGATTTTTGGTTTCTCCCTCGGAACAAAATATCAACTTCTTTTTATAATTTCTTTGAAGTTTTGCTACTTATCATCCAGTGTTCATTTGCCGAAGTAATATATTAGTTTTTTTAAAGTACGATTGGAATAAATATACTCTTCTGCCATATTGAACTGATAAATTATTTGACATTCAGGCTTCTTATATTGATAGATCAAATGCAAGGTTAGCACAAGGTTAGCAGAATAGTCAATGATATCATTCCTGGAATAAAAAACAAAATGTATTTTTCCACTGTCCTTTATTGATACATTGTGTTCTTCGTTCCATGAACATGAAATTCCATAAATTTTAGTCAGAAGCAATCGAATACTGATACAATTTTTATCTCAAGGCTCTCATATGATTGATGAGGCCTTTTCAGCTGAACTTCTGAAATTTTGGTTCCTCTTTTGGCACTATAAATAATTTGGTATAATCCTTGCTCTCCTATTTATTTATCCCGCTCAAATTGATTAATTTTTAATCTTTTTCGCAATGTTTCCCACCAGTCCAGTCCGTATTAGAGTCTATCTATTAAATTTCCTAGTAATTCTACCGCACCCCCGGTAACTTATAGCTGCCGATTATATCCAGTTTTATTTTTTTGCGGATTTTTTTACTGTTGCTTTTAATACCACACGATATGTATCTTTCAAGTAGCTATGTAGTTTTGTTGTAAATAGTAATAAAAACTCCCCCACCCATTGAGTCTTTGTCTCTTCAACGCACTTCATAATTATCTGGGAATATTTCCAGGGTTCCTACCTCTCCTTTTCACCCCAAGATTCAGTTCCTATGATCAAATCTGGTTACACGTTTCAACTTACGATCCAAATGATGACCCTAATTTACAGTACTTCGACAATCCACAAGGGGAAGCTTTTAGAACCTTTACCCTTTTGTTCATGTTTCCCTAAGTTTGTCCTTGGATTTGAATGTTCTTTTCGGTCAGACTTTGGAACCTATGAGTCATTCTTATATAAATTTGTAGATTTATGCTCTTTCATCATTGTCGCCATCACCTCCAGACACCAACTCTAGTTTCTCTCACGTAAATTCTCATTAATGGCATATCACATCAGCACATTAACCTGCCCACTGCTTCACCCATTTGAAGGAAGGTCATCACGCTCAATGCCCTTCTCATTTAAGCAGTACTTTGGATCCAAAACAATTGAAGCCTTATTTAAAGCACATTCAACCCAAGCCACCCAAGAATAAATAACAAGTACACTGAATAAAGATATGAAAAAATTGTCTAGAATAAAGTAATATTAGAAGCCTCACATTATGGTTCGGAAGCGTGGCCTTTCTGCGAAGATGAAGAGCGTAGATCGGAGGAGTTTGTAGGGTGAGTTCGGCGGAAAATGGAGAAAATAATGTCAACTGAGAGAGTGTGGATTTTAATGTGGAGATAGTTGATAGTTATTAACCAGAAGAAATTGGGAATAGCAAAAGAATTGGGCGGAGAAAATAGTAGAGAGTAATAGGTTGACAAAACGCAATGGTAGAGCGGATAATGTAGGGTAAGCGGGGTGGATGAATAAGTAAGAGAAATTTGCTTTTTTAAACAGCATGAATGCTAGTAAAAGTTACGAAAAATTGGATAAAGAAATAAATTATGAAAAAAAAAATACTTTTGATGAGTTGAACAATACAGTTGTTAGATCTAATCAAATACTTGCCTTCGTTACAAAGCCTCGATTGAATGATTGTTCACTGATCCTCCCGAATATCATCAATAAGCGTAAAAAATTAAGAATGTCTTACGGTAAGTTGGCTTTCAGTAACCATGGTTTCGTTTGGTGCAGATAGAGCTATGATATGTCAAGTTCAAAATAAGGTTGATGAGTTGACGAGTGCAAACTTTTTTATTCGTAGATGTCCTCAATGGTACCGCGAGAGTGTTATCCCGCTCCGAGTCAATCAAGTACGTTTATATGACGGATTAGTTGAATGGCAGGCGAGTGAATGAGGGTGAAGGAAGGACGGGCCTGAGTAGTCTGGAAGAGAGAGAGAGGCGGCGGGAATGCGGGCGTGATGGAAGGGGCGGCGAGGGAGAGCAGGCAGGGCAGGCTGTCGTGGGTGGGAGTGAGTGGCTGGGTAGTTTTCGAAGCTCTTGAGGGAACGTCGAAGCGAATGGTTGGCCATCATGGGTGTGGCCACCGATGAAATGTGCCCGAACTCCTTACCCCCCTTCTCCCTGCGCCACCCTCACGATCCCTCCTCCGTTCCATCCCAGGGGAACCCGCCCCCTCTCGGACTCCCTTCTTTCCCCACTACCAGTCTCCTTCCTTTGCCTTACCCCTTTACCCTCTTCCAACCCTCCACCCTTAGGCATCCTCTTAAACCAACCGAAACGGGTCTTCCCATCAGCTCATGTGTTTTTTATGCGGTATCATTTTATCATATTTCCCTTTTTTACGCAACGCTTCGTTACAGGCTTTCCTGCCTTCCGCATATTTTTTTCCGCGTACTCCTTTTTTGGAGAGCCTTTTCTTCCTTCCCGTCTTATCTTATCCCTTCGCTCTCTCCTTGACTTTGCCTACCTCATGGACCGCAGAATATCTTCCTGTCTTATATGTAGATATATATATATACATATATATATATATATATATATATATATATATATATATATATATATATATATACAGATATATATCATATATACACAGATATATTTATATATGCACATATATATATATACACAGATATATATATATATATGTGCATAAATCTTTCCTGCCCTGAAAGTACGAGACTGTGAGAGATCCCTATTTGCTGCCGGTTCGGTTTCCCCTTAAGCCGTAGAAAGATAATAAATTATAATTATTTAAAGGCTTTCTGTTCTAATCGCATCCTTTCGCCGTTACACAGCCATATTTTATTTATTACTTCACTGGAATATATAATTCTTTGACTATTGGACAATCAGTTTTCTTTGGAATATTTAATTTACTTCCATCCTTTAAGATGTTTAAGAGGTTTACTTCCATTCTTACGTATTTGGGAAGAATAATATGGTTCTGCGGCAACATAACGTATCAGCAAACAGTTAAACCAATGATAAATATCATGCCTGATTTTAGTTATCTTGTAAAATAATCTAATTAGCTTTTGGCCGAATTGTTAAAAAATGCTTCGTTATAGATTTTTAGCTAAATTGTCTTAATTTGCCACTGAACATCTACATAATACCCAACAAGACGTAGGGCGGGGGTTGTTGGGTCACCAGCCATACATGATTATCCCACCACTATACAACTATCTGTTTGTTCATTCAGTAAATGATACCAAAACTCTAAACAGGACGGTCTTTTTGACAAAATAACTCTTTTGATGAAAAATCCTATGTTGGCATTAAAAATATCTTATTTTTTTACATCTATTCTGTTGACTTTTCACTGATACTCTTTCTTGAATAATATTCTTCATTACCAAATTTATTTTTAATATTTGTATTTTTTGAGCGCGTTCATTATCGCTTTGGGGCATCCCTGGTTTGGGTTTTCAGTGTGTTCATGAGGAAATAACCGAAAATGAGAGGCGATTTAATTAAAATATTCTCTCGGCTAAGAGAGAAAGGGCCTGCGTTAATTGCTTCCGCATAGCAAGTTACTGTCTTCCATTTTTTCCACAAGCTATTTTCTTTCAACTTACGAAAGCAGTGAAGGTTGACTGGAGGATAGATAAGTCGAATACGATTATAAGGGGAATAATATTTAGCCGCTCAGCTAACGTACTGCCCTAATCAGACCTTCCGTTACCCATGACTTAAAATCCTTTAAAATTGTGAATTTAATTTCCTTTTCTCGATACTTTTACGAAAAAAATTAGTATCCTGCATTTCATTAGTCTGGTCCCTTTTTTATGAACTGCCTTTTAACCAACCTAGTGTGCATTTTATGTGCACCGTTTTATTAACTTTTGGTAATACTATATATCTACATTTTATGATTTGAAAATCACCCCATTATTATTGCACGTGAAGGTAATCTACCAGTTAAGGTAGATTTTGGATGGACGTAACTGCCAAATAAATATCTTGCCTCTCCTAACAAAACCCACTCAAATACTACTTTACAACAAAGTCCCATCTCCTGTATACCCTGTATCTCATGTTGTGTTCCCTGCACAAAAGTGGTCCCAGCTACTAAATAACATGAAGGTATTTTGTTGTTGCAAAGATTTTCTTGCAAATGGTTACAGGAAAACCGCACTACAGTCTGTCTAACATTTTAGGACTGGCCAATCCTGCGCCCTTCACTTCCATTAGTAGTAACGGATAGTTAGGCTCCGTCTTAACCAAACGAAAATCTCCGCACCCTTTTGCGGATAATTCAGCGCTAAATCCTCGCACAGGTGCAACGCAGTCACGGTCGGCGGA
Source organism: Hetaerina titia (assembly GCA_037158775.1). Lineage (NCBI taxonomy): Eukaryota > Metazoa > Arthropoda > Insecta > Odonata > Calopterygidae > Hetaerina > Hetaerina titia. Next base: position 83,056,485 of record CM073778.1, read on the forward strand.
GGTCGGCTAACGCATGTCCATTTGTCAACTCCTTCGGTAGCAGGAGGGGAGAGGTGAATCCTTTCCACCGCTGAAAAAGTGACATGCATTCACTACTGCATCCGCCATCCGAACAATACATTTCTCGGGGACTTTTAGGCATAATTTGGCCCTTCGTTGTGCGAGCGGTGGGAGGGAATGGCCCGCCCCGCCCCGCGCCCCGTTTTCCCCCGCCCCTCCTCCCCCTTGATGGATGCCATCAGTGCCATCTTCACCCCTCTCCCTGCATTATTCACGGCGTTTTTGCGCCGCGGTGAGAAATCCACTCTCCCCTCGAACTCTGCCGACCCCCTCGACTCCACTACTCGAATACGCACTCTTCCCGCTTTTTCGGAATAAACCTTCGGATTATTACACACCAGCATCTTAAGCACTCCCCACACCCCAAAACCTCTGATCCCCAGCTCCCAAACTGCGATGCTCTCCTCCCCTCTTTGCCCACCCCCCTGACCGCCCCTTACACGCTGTCCCGCTCTCCTTTTCCCTTCCTCTCACATCCCACCATCACCTCTCGTGTAATGAATTGCCTCCTCCCTGCATAATTCTAAGCATTCATTTGACGACGGCACGCATAACACGATAATAGCCACCCGAGATGATCGCTAGAGGCTATTGCCATTTTTTAGTAGTAAGTTTAAATATTTTAATTCTAGGAACATGAACGGCAGTGTGGTCGACGATATATATTTTTTCAAATGGTAGTCAACTAATTGAGGGGAGTCTTTAATGGGCACACCAACATTTCTTACCCTGGCACTCCAAAACACAATAAAACACCTTCAAATCCGCATGTGTTCGATTTCCCTTATTTTCGTCCAATATCATTTTTTCCGACGTTTCCTTTTTTACCTACCTCCCTAGTTTTAACTTCCTCCCCTCAATCATAGTAATCACAGTCTAATGCATTTCATCGTTAATCTAAATTCAGTGAATTCATCTTCCCTGCCTTCTTTGGATTACTCCTAACATTTATCTTCCTTCCCTATCCATGTCTGAAACTTGTTCGTTCGCATTTCTTCCTGTCCATGTGATCAAGTTCAGCCTTCTCCGCACTCACGTCCCTATAACCTCCAATCAGCGGCTTCAGTTACCAATTTTCTGAATCGTACAAAGCCACGCTCCATATCAAAGTTTTTATTAATGATTTCTTTTATTTAATTATACTGCATTTCCCGGTTATAACTCCGTTTTCCACTCTAATAGTGACCTCATTTTTTTGTAAAAATATACTCTTCCTATCTCCAAACCACTTCTCTCCTAAGTATTTATTTCCTTCCACTGCATTTTTTTGTTGGTGATACTAAGTAATACCTACACCGCGTTTGGAATCAAGCTTACAGTCCAATAACGTCCACCTATTTTTCACTTTTTGGATTCTGATCTTCTTGTCAAAGTCATCATCAATGTTACCTCCAAAGTACTTATAAAAACTCTTCCTTTTCTTCTAAATTCTTTTGTACTTGTGAATCGTTAGGTATTTTATTCCCCCCAAATTCTTCGATTTCATTCCCCGTGATGTCTTCTGATTATCTTCCTGGTCGTAAGCTATCATTATCGATAGCATTATTTCTTTTTACCATAATATAAAATATGCAGACTAAATAATATTTCAAAATTAGTTGATGAAATTTGTTTGTCTCAGACGTAGAAACTTTATGGAATTTGCATGACATAATGAAATAAAATACTTTGTAACTCCACACACAATTTCAAAATTACTTCATCAAATCAATACCTGCTAGTTATAAATGTCAACTGTATCCCTTCTTAAACTACCTGATGTCAAAAATTTGAGTAAGGGTAAAAATAAATGCTCAGATGTCACAATAACATTGGACTGATAATGAGAAAAGTTTGTTAGGAACATCTGCGGAGGTGCAACACGGGAAGCGGTATTCATTCATTGAGTAAATATTCGGCTGAAATTATTGGCAATATTGAGTTAATATTCGGATGAAAAAGTTAAGAGAGATTCCTTTGCTTTGGTTTTTCTCACTTTGAATGTGCGTTGACTCTTTAGGGATCTATGCTGCGGTTAATTTCGGAAACTTCAACAAAAAGAGTACCTGCCCGTTTCTTGGAGAAATATGATAAACATACAGAAAGCGCAACGTTATTATTCCATGGCTTGGGCTAATAGTTGCAGGGACCATGATAACTACTTTATAAGTTTGGTACATGTAAATCATCGAGTCTTAACGCTGACAAGGAGAGTCATATTGCCGTATTTCAGCCGTTGACGGGACGGCATACAAGAAGGTAATTTAATGGAAATGGACTATCAAAGCAATCGATATAAGACATTCGTTTTTCCTCTTCAGTTGAGACAACGAAGCTTGTTTACATAAACCTTGGTTGATTAGGAAACTAAAAGTAGGAAATTATCAAAAACTGAAACTTGACATCCCATTCATCACCAGTAACTCTAAAACGTTTAGCTACTTCCGCATATTGCCTCCTAAATGGCGAATACGAAGGCTATTTTTATTAGAAATGATCGTAAATATTTTACACTTACATTTTACATTTGGAGTAATCCTTTCAGCGCTCGTTAGTAAATATTATAACGCCCCTGCTTAAGGTTTTTAAAACTAGTATGCTTAACAGACTGAAGTTTAATATGAAAAGGAGCGTACATGATGGGTATTAAAAATGATTGACAGGTTTGGGTCAACAGTTATCAACCTTTATTTTCTTAGCACTGGAATTGTTTGAAAATTAAACGGCAATAACGTAAATCTCTTGAATGTCAATTATTCATTTTTCGATTTATCGCTATCATGGATATTCACATCGTGAAAAATATTTTCTCCAAAAATCGCATGAAAGAAAATCCCTAGTATTTTTTGTCGGAGTTGTTTTGCACCTGCTGCATATCGGCAGAAACGGCATAATCCGGTGAAAATAGGAGCTTCTGGAGCGGAGGACTGATCCGATAAACGGTTCATCTACATCTACATCTACATCTACATAATACCCCGCAAGCCGCCGCAAGGGCGTGTGGCGGGGGGTGTTAGGCCACCACCCAAAAAAAGGAAAAAAGAAAAAGGAAAAAAAGAAAAAGGAAAAAAGAAACACCGCATTCAAAACCAACACACACATGCAAACCCCAATCCACAACAGTGCACACATTCATTGCAACACCCCATCATTCGACGCGCATGCAACCACACATCTACCTATCCTCACTCCAAAAGCAAGAATTTTCTAGAAAAGAAAGAAGAGCGGTTCTAGAACTTCTGGTTCTTTCATTTTGAATCTGATGAAATTCCTCTGAAAATAAAGGGTATTTGGTCCTACAACTTTGAAAATGATTAGTGTTTAAAGAAAATTTCATCATTTTACAATTCTTATCTTAGAATTGGTCCTGAAAAAATAGAAATATCATGATGATGAAAAATACCATGTTGTGCAGTTGCGATCCGTGTTTCCAATTCGTAATATCTACGCAATTACCCCGCGATTCAACAAAACGCTGTGTGGCAGGGGGTGCAAAGACCAGGCGGGAAGGATAAGGGAGAGGGGTGGTGTTTAAGGGGAGTGGGAAACGGAAAGAAAAAAAGGCTGGGGTCCAATTAAAATATCATAGGTTCTTTAACCCATTTTATTAACATTGTTTAAAATATTTTTTTTCTATATGAATTAATTAATTGTAATGAGAAAATCTATTGGCGCATGATAAAGAGCGCCAACTCGCCTTTTTAGAAATGTTCGTCGCTTGGGTTCATGTTCGAGGGGAAAAGAGAAAAATCGAGAATTATCCGAAGAGACGAAGGATCGAAAATATGTGATAGTGCGTGATTTAAGAATGAGGATTCCTACGAGCGTTTTAAAAGTCCTTGTCAAGATTCCCTGTCGGCCTTCCCGTCATAAAGGATGAGTCAAGGTCCCTTAGGAATCTGCGTCCTCTCGCGACAACACCCCTCGCTATTTGTGTTTGCCCACCCCATCCTCGCACGTACGCCCGTCCCCCACCACCTTGTCATCCGCCGGAATAGAACCTCGCCCTCCCTGTCTGCACCCCTCTCGAGACCCGTTTATGGGCAGCATCCATAGGGCGGTGCCGCTCTCTTCCTCTCCACACATCTCCCTCGCTTCCTTCCCTATGTTTTGGGCCGGAGAGGCCATTTGGAGTCCACTTACATATCCCGTCGACGTCGTCTTCTGCTCCTCCTCAGAGTCTCCTCCTCCTCTGCCGTCCCCCGGGGAGGAGAGTGAAAGGGAACATCGTGGTCGTGACGGCACAGGGAGTGTCGGGGAGGTGGAGCGGGGGCGGTGGGGTTTGCCTTGGGAAGCATTTCTCTTCTCTCACGGGCGGGTCGAGTCGTGCAACGGGTGGCCGGGGGTCGATTCCCGGAAAGGCGCTTTGAATACCCCACTTCCCATGGAGGCGTGGCAGAGGAATGCGGTGGGAGGGGATAGCCGAGGGACCTTGTCGCAACTTTGGACGGGCGTCGAATATTTGCTTACATTCACGTGAAGGAGGGAAACGTTTTTGACTCCTGCGTGGACAGTTACGTTGGAGTAATGGCACAAACATAGGAGAGGAGTAAAAATGTTTAAAACTTCGCAAAGAATATTTTGGCTGGGTTCTTGGAGCAAATTTTCTTAATTTCTAAGACTTATTTGAAAAAAAAAACATTCATTTTAGACATAAAAAATTGATCATAAAATTCTTATATTTCATTTAAAGACATAAAGATATTTAGTACATTTCTGATCTAATGCGAAACTTTCATTCTTTATGGTAATTAGTTAAATATTATAATGCTTGATTGCAGCTTTACCGATGGAACATAAAATATATATAATTACATCATAATGACATATTGCAATGCCATTAATCAGAGAGGTTTAGAGGAAATTGGTAAAGTTGTTTGCATATTATGGTCAGGTAACGGTTGTTAAAGTAGAATTTCAATGCTTTAAAGCTAATAAATTTCATTCAGCGGAAATTTGTTTAAACTCGTTGAAACTCGCTGCAGAGAATAAATATTGAGTGCATCATTTTTCATGTGATAAACATTCTCATTTCGGAATAACAATAATCCAACGTTAATGAGAATGCGCTCAATTTATGCATCATAGTGTCAAATAATTAATGCTGTTAAATGATAAAACTTCCGTCAGGCTAAAGATTAATATTATAAATATGACTAGGTCTTATTCCGTCTCATTTTAATTAAGTCGAGAACTCTGAAAGCATTTCATTAGTGGAACAGTATACTTTTTTAATAGGTTCCATACATTTATTGTCATGAATAATCATTGTGATCGTCCTAAAGTAAAATTCAATAAATGCTAATTACAGTAATTATTTTTTCTCGAAGGATAATCAATTCGAAGAATGATATCTCGAAAGAAAATTTGATGGATATTTCTTTCTCCGAATTTACCATATTCTTGTATAAAACATTTAACCTCTCTCTAACCCTCGGAGTGGAAGGATTTCCGCCATCTAGCTTCGGAGGAACCGAGTTTTAGCTGTGTATCTTGACCGCATTGATAAGTAACATCAAACTTATTCATATACTGGTTGATATCTTAATGCAGTGGTTCATATCTGGGCTGGTAAAATGTCAATTTTTGTGTGGGTTACCCACATCGTTTATGTTAGTCATTTAATCGGTATTTATCTTTTAACCTCATCTCATGGGCATTTGAATCTGTACGTGACTGAGTCTCACTCTCGTATTTTATCCCTCTGTTCAAATCTACCAATTTACAAATACTTGCTCAAAACTCGTTTTTAAGCCTGATTTTCCGCTTATTACTGTGGTACTTATTGACAGAAATCGTGAACGTAATTAATACAACGCAACATAACAATTCATTATTTAAGGTAAATATCATACCTGGTTTCGTTTCTACTCAAAATATATTAAGATATGATGAGTAGAACACAGAAGAAGTGAAGAATTTACTATGGGAAAAGTTTCTGAATCCTGAAAAATAGGCATGATTATTATTATGAGGTTATCTACCGGTTAATGTAGGTTTTGGATGGACACAACTACCAAATAAATATCTTGTGACTCCAAACAAAATCCAATCCAGCAACCCACTCTACATCAGGTCCCTCTTCATCTCGGTGTACTTCTTTCCACCCTTCATCGCGTCCAACATCCTTATCCTGTTCCTGCCCATTCTTCGTTTGCCTAACAATCTCCTTTGTATTACCGCCTTCAACATCCCACTCCCGCTCAATACGCCATTCATCCATTTTTCCTGCCTCCATAGGATTTCTCTCAACAAACCCCTCTCCTCACTCACCATCTCCAGTACTTCCTCATTTGTTTTCCTTTCGGTCCATTTCACCTTCTCCATTCTTCTCCACACCCGCATTTCAAAAGCCTTCAATCTACGTCTATCCTCTTGCTTCAGCGACCTTGTTTCCGCACCGTACATAGCAACCTTCCATATCAAAGTTTTTATGAGTCTTTTCTTAACCTCCCTACTCAACGTCCTCGTCTTCAACTCCCTCCTCCTTGAGAAAGCCTCCTTGCCTAGCGCAATTATTCTCCTTACGTCCTTACTACTTTGACCATGTCGGTCCAAAACACTTCCAAGGTATGTAAACTGTTCTACCTGCTCTATTTTCCCCCCTACCATTTTAATATTTAGCTAAAACTTTTTCTTCTTGAAAAACTGCATAATATTTGTTTCATTAATATTGATTATCATTCCATATCCGTTGTACTGAATTTTCAATTCACTCAGCAATGCTTGCAAACCCTTGGCCAGCTGAAAAACCAAAGCATGGTCATCAGGAAACCTAACTGATTTTACAAACTCCCCTCCAACTTTCACTCACATATACACGCTTAAAAAAGGCAGTTATTTATTTCTTTGGAGTCGAAGTGGTTTCATTTTATATACTAAAAGAATGCACTTAATAAGCATTGCTGGTTAAGCGTGGTGTGCAATGCGTTTCCTGGATCGAGACTTCCAACACTTCTGACTCAAAATTACTAACATTCAATAAATAAAAATTAAAGATTGTTATTCTTGCTAATCGGAATTTATTTATCCTTGTTTGGAGCTGACATTGTCATTGTTTAGAAATGTTATCGATGGTTCTTTTTCATGTGCCTTTAAGCAGTGGATGGAAATGTTTCAATCAATCAGAAGTGATTAATCATTTACTACAAGTCAATCAATCAGCCTTTGGCCGTTTCTTGGGGAGTTCTGGCAGGAATAAAAAGAGCATTTCATTGGGAGAGGATAAATTCCGTCTTTGAAATTCAAAAGCAACCTAATTTTTCAGAGTCAAATCATTACGATATCGCCTTCAATGACAAAAAACATTTCTTTTTACATGCACTTTAAATTCGATTCGGTGAGATAATATAGCCAGAACATTTTAGAAACTAGTCGCGTGTATCTTCATTCAGGAAAAGATGAAGTGGAACAAAGACCTGAATAAATATAGGGTAACTAGAGTTTTCTTTCGACCACGGGAAGAATATTGGCAGCGACCGCATTTTACGATAAGATAGATGTCCAGGAGGATTAATAGGTATTGTATCGGAGCATCCATTACCCTCTTTTTCCTCAGAATTCACCATGTCATCGAAACTGAGTTATTGGGTTGTCTCTGGTTTTCAATCACATTTTTTTCCATTGATGAACACCCTTCCCTAATGATTCGCATGAGAACATGAGACTCGTGACCCATCACTTGCAGCTAAGGACGAGTTAATTCAATGAGTAGAAGTATATGGCGTGGACATAGATGAATTTCCAAAAAAATGTCCGTTTTTCAACAGAATTAGTGAGACCTATATTTTTAATGTTTAGAAAGGTCATGAACGAATTTCAATGAGGATAGTTGCCTAGGCCCAAACGGATAGGGTTCAAAGTTTCATTGGAATTCATTTCTCTACGTAGTCACTTAAATACTAGGAGTCTGGAATTCTATGGTAGGTCAGTATTATCGCTTTTCTTTGTATTGAATGCTGTACGTTTTTCTTTCCAACCTCACTCCGACACGATATGAATCAGTCGTACGACCCTTTCACTAGTTAAGGCGAGGGCGTGTAATAGGTTTTGGTTCAGACCAATGGACGGAGAGAGTGAAATGGAACGGAGGGTTTCTACGATGTTTGAGAGCTCGTTCGTCCTGAGGGTATGAACGACTGGTGAATGGGAACTCACTCCGAGTTCATGCCCTCCTTTATAGATGGTCTTGTTTTATTACACTCGTGGAAAGCTTTGTCGTAAGTGAATACGAAGGTGAAATACTGCTTAAGGAATCACGAGCCGACCTAAGTACTTTTGTGAATTACGCGAGAGGTCGTGCCCCCATTAAGTTTAGCTACAAACGCAAGCGAGTAAAAGTGTTTTTGTTCATTAGAGTAACTCCATTCAATACACACCTTCGAAATAGACAATGAATTCAACCTTTTTCGACCAGTAGAAGCAGAGTTGAATTATATGCCAATATAAACTTCTCATAGAATCGTCATTTTTCTTTGATTTACTGATCTTTCTACTCCCTTACGTCAGTACCTCGTACTTGCTTTGCCACTTTCTTGCTTTAGCAGGAAGCAGGCCCAAGCCTTTTTTGAATGAACTATTTTTGTGCCAAAATTTTGCAAC
>CM073778.1:83065224-83083331 GCA_037158775.1 Hetaerina titia
GAATATTGTCGTCATCGTCGTCATCAGACGTTATCCGAGTGTTTGTGTGTTTATATATATATACATACACATATTATGTATGTATATATATATATATATATATATATATATATATATATATATATATATATATATATATATATATATATATATATACATATTATATAAATAAATATATATATATATATATATATATACATATTATATAAATAAATATATATATATATATATATATATATATATATATATATATATATATATGTATATATATGTGTTTTTATGTATATATATATACATATAAAAAATATAAATATATTTTTTATATAAATATGTTTATATATATACACACACACACATGCACATAAATGGACTCTCTCATTTTACAAAGTTTGAGGCCTTCTCTTAGGCCTTCTTCTGGTACGACTCTGCTTAAATGTCTGAAAGAGGTATAAGCGGATGCTGTAAACTTATTTTTTCTTAAATGTGAGAGTCCTTTAAAGTGTTGTGTTTTTATATTTTTTGGTCTCTTGTGCCGCCGAAGTTAATTTTTTTTTTATATAAAATATATACTATTATAAGGCGTATTGAGCGGCAGTGGGATGTTGAAGAAGGTAATAGAGGGGAGAATGTTGGACAAACGAGGAAATGGCAGGAACAGGTTAGGCATGCTGGACGGGATGAAGGGAGGAAGGAAATACACAGAGACGAAGAGTGACCTGATGTAGAGTAGGTTGCTTGATTGTGTTTATTTGAAGTCACCATATATTTATTTGGTAGTTGTGTCCATCCAAAAACCTACCTTAACCGGGAGATTACCTTATAATAATATTATTATCAGCAGTTTACCGGTTACGGTAGACTTTCCATGGACACAAGGTGCCAAAATATAGAGCGAATTTTCCCAATTCCGCTAACTGCCATCCTCCTTCCATTTCATCCAACATCCTTTTTCCCCTTCCTTGTTTGTCTAATATGCTTCCCTCTATCTCACCTATAGTCTTCAACATCCCATTGTAATTCAAAATCTTCTGCATTCATATGTCCTGCCTCCACTGGATTTCTCGCAACAACCCCCTTTGCACCCTCATATATTTATTAAATGTTCCATAATGTGGACTGGGACTATACAGTATTTTAAAACCATCAGTAGTTGCTTAAATGCGTCTAAATAGACTCTATAGTCCCACACGATTTTATTTTATTTCAGTTTCAGTTGAATTCAAACCTGTGGAGTTAGCTTTGAGTATTGCTGCTTGTGTCGATTACGCTTCGGAATAAAACCTCAAGCACGGCAAATAGAACCTCAAGAGAGGACTAGATTGCGAGAGGGGGCCCAATAAGAGGAAAGCCGTTCGCGTAGATGGACTTCCGTTTGTGTGGTCGTAGGGTTGGTTGGACATGTGTGAGAGGGGAAGCCTTCGCCGACCGTTTGGGCCTCACCTTCATTGATTCTTAGCGATGGATGAGCTTCCGGGTGTTGGCTCACTGGGTGTTGGAGTAGGGCAAGCCTTAGGGGGTATCCGGGTTATGGGGGGCGTGCGATAATTAACTGGATTACTGAGCTCCTACTCCCCGCCATTTGGGCTTCATCACGTTCTGAGGCCGTAACTCGACTGCTCTTGGGAGTTGGTAGGTTAGACTCCGCCCGCAAAACTTATCTCCTTCTCTCCTATTTCTCCTTATTACTGTCTTACGCTATCTCTTCTTCCGCCACAACTCCCCTTCCCCCATCTAGAATGTTCTCCCTCCCAGCAGTGCACGGTATAAGAAGCAAGCAGAGCCAAAGAGTCTTGACGTACAGTGTTAGCGTTCTGGAGCGTTACTTACTCAGTTTGCATATACGAGCATACATATATGTATATACGTATGTAACCTTGCTGTACACGCTATCAGTAAATTAGACCTTCCGAATTAATTGAGAGGAACTCACTATTCCGTGAAATAACTTGAAATCCGTTTCCCCCTCGCTCGATTCCCGACCCAGCGAAACCAAAGTTATGTGCCAGAACAATTATGACGGTTAAATCTAATAATAACGCGACATTCTTAATACCATGCATCACAATTACCCGTAGTTGCGTATTAAAATTTGGTGTTCTAACACTCTATGCCGCACGCGTCTTTGGAGGCGCTCAGGCCAAGAAGGAATCGTCAATCTATAACGTGGATAAAATTTTGATGAAGTTTCCATTATTCTCCGACAATACTCCCCATCTATCACAGCACGATATTTAATTGTTATGGAGTATCCTGCTCGTGTGGAACTTACCACAGCCAATTAAAACCAGCCGTTTTTCTAGAAAAAAATAATAATTAGAGCACCTGAAAAAGAGGATTTTTCTGAGAAATCCTGCTCCCCTGTTTTTTGTTTTGAGGTGCTTCTATCGATACTTTAATTTATCTATAAAGTTCTAAGACGTTTTTATCTAAGAAGGATTACGATTGATGTACAGACCATCTGCTTTTACCCGACATAAGCGACGCATATCCTTACCCAGGCCTAAAGTGACATTATTTATATGATTTTCCTATATATAGGAATTAAGGAGCTCAATTTACTTCAAGCTTCTTGCGTCAATAAACAAAAAATTAATAATGAAACATATTGAGGAATGACTTTTCAATAAAGAGAGTCTGGAGATTCCACAGTAGCTGTGTAGATTTTTAATGTTTAATTTTTGGAATTATACTATATAATTTGTTATTTAAATTGCTAATGTTTTGTAAATTGATGAATTTTGTGGATGCTTTCCCATAATATGCATGTTCGAAAATTGTTGGACGGTGCACTAATTAGTATATCTTATATTATATGTATCTTATAATATATTATATAATATATCTTATAATATATTAGGTGCACTATAGGTATATCTTCAAGGCTTTATAACTAGTGACTAGTTTATTAAAATAGTTAACGCTTGTTTTGAATAAAGTCTTCCTCCGGCGTAGAACACAAGTTTCAACGTTATTTGATTGTTTTTTAACGAATATGTTCTCTTTTCCTTTCGTCTCGCATATTATTCCTTATCACTCATCCTTCCCACACGGTGCTTCCACCCCCTGCCACACCCCTTTCTGGTGGATCGCGAGGTATTTATTTCGATGTTGAAGGCTACATAGAGTTACTCCAGGTTTTTTGAGTCCCTATAAATATACGAATCGTGACTATAAATACGCTCTGTTAAAATAAAGTTCTCAATTTCTGTTTTTTGAACGCTTCATGGTATTTTAAATTCAGTATAACAAAGATCATAATATACCATGAAAAAAAACGCATATGACAGTATTCGTGGTACGAACTTAAGTCCCCATACGTATAATCAATGAGAGGATTTAATAAACTATCTGTATTTTTTAAAACAAAGCAGGGCACAGAGCAAAACGAGTGCCTGAGTAGAACATTCTGGAAATGCCCCCTCATTTCATATCTTAGGGACACCTAAGGCTGAAACGTTCGAGTGACCTCAAAGCGTGCGCGTGTGGACAGGGTTGCTTGACCTCGTCATTTGCCCATAAATATGTACTCGTTTAAATGTGCCGAGCGATTTCCTTACGATCCCTAATACCTATGGACGGATTACGATCTGTAGCCGGTCTTTGGGACCGCAAGGATCATCAACTGCTCCTTGACATCGGCAATTCGCCCACCGCCGACCGACCGGACTTACATTCGTGAATCGACTAACATTGGGTTCCCTCCTTCTGAAATTCCCACAACCTCTGGCATTTACCACTTCACCTTCTTGAGTTAGTGGCTGTTGGTGGCGAAGGGAATAAGGCGAGGACAGCGCAAGGAAGACTTTCTAGTTGTGCAAATCTGTGCGGATAACATCCCCAAAAAATATTAATGAACTATTCCGGAAATTCGTGTTTATACAGGTATATGATCGGCTTATTGATGCTTAATAAATTTGTACCTTTTACGCTATACTCTTTGGATACTTGAAATTTGTAATACCGTAATTTTTAGAAAAATCGCATTCAACAATATCTCTACTGGAAGACTAGGTTGGTCCGAGTTCTTCTAATGTTTAAAGTCCTCGAGCTTTTTATAATCGGATTGATATACTTTAAACCAACTAGTAAGCGGATAGATAGACTTTCTGCCAATTGGTAAGCGAATTCCAAGTTTTATTCTCCCGATAAATTTTGTCCCTTCGGAAAAATCGAAAATGATCGATAAAGAGTGCATTTCTCGTCGATAGAGGAAGAAACCATTTTGCCACTTTCTGATACGTTATCAATTCGCGACTCCTTCTAATGAGAAATGCAAATAATGATGAACTATCTAAATGTAGTGCACAGAAAGCAATTTTATTTTCTTTAAATTATTTACAAAAGTGAAAAGCTATAGACATTTTTTCAAAGTTGACCCTTAATTATATCTCCTTTTCGTATTGAGTGTTGTGGTGAATTTTCATTTCCTTCTCTATTTTCCCTGGCATCATACTATTGTATTCTTTTTATGTCAAAGGATACCTCTGAAAGTATGTTTCCCCTTTTTGTTAATTAATATCTCAATTTATATGTCAATAATCAATCGCGATAAGGAGCAACTCGGCAATACGTAGTTTTGTAATTTTGTTCTCTTCCCTTCCGGCACCAACTCCATTCACTGATGCATGCACTTTGTATGAAGCACACATCAATCCCCTTTCGTTGTAGTTCATCAAAATTAATTTTAAGGTGTAGGTCACCACATTCCAATCCATGTTATCTAAGTATTTCTCCAGATCAAGAAATTCGACAAAGTTTGGTTGATCTTTCTCTATCCTCATCATTTGAATAGCAAAAATACAGTGGTGGAGTAGTTTTTGTAGATTCTCCCTTCTCTATTGCTTCTAAGTCCAAATAACCCCTCCAAATATTCCATCTCTTTGTTCTCCATTCTTCGGTATGCTAATCTTTCCACAAACTTCCATGCATGGATCGTCAGAGTGATTATTCTGAAAATTTCACATACTTCTGGATTTTTATTTCTTTGTAGAGTCAATCAATATTTTCATCCATTCTTTTTCTATATACGGTTGAATACGTGTGTCAGAATCTATTCGTTTCGAGTGTTTATTGTCTAACCTTTGTGCTTCGTCTTCCCTTGAGTTATGCACTGCAGTGTCAGCTTCTCCTAGTTTTCTCTAGACAAGGTGATTCTGGACTAAATAAACATTGCTCACAAATAAGATTCATCGTTAGGTGTTTGGAAAAATTGAAGTGCGGGAAGATTTAATTTAGTTTTTCGATTTTCTAATAAATCTATTTCAATTTCTCATATGAAACTGCATATAATTGAGAAATACCGGAAAATTTTTGTAAATAATAGACACGTTACGCCATCATAACGTGCATTTTGTTAACATTGTCCATGGTAGTCGACGACAGGAATATTAAAACGACTGAAGATATAAATAGTGACACTTATTACCGAAATCGTAATTTTTACATTTTATCCTAATAGCTATCACGTACTACTTTATCCATGTATTATATTTTGTTCAGTAACGAAGGGCTTCTTACCACACTGTTTGGTAATTAACGAAAGAACTACCGGTATAATTTCTCACTCCAAGAGAAGCAGGCTATCAACAATTATGGAGAACGCAAACATTAAAATTCAGTGAGATCAGATGAGCGGAGATTTACAAGTCGCAATTTAAGTTTAAATCCAATATTAGACACACAGTAGATATTTTTATGCCATTCATAGATGCAGTATAGGATTTGGTTAAAACAAAAATTCTAAATAATGCAATAATTATTTTTTTATTTTTCGTAAAATAGTTCCATTGGTACGTAGCTATTTTGATACTTTTATTTTATTCATACATGACCTCGCATAGGAAGAATTCTATACCGCATATGGACTATTTACAATTATTTACAATGCTTGAATAAACACTGTGTCACTCTTCATGTGTCATACATGTTGAGTTAGTGTAGCATCCTCCCTTAGAGTCATCTCCAGAGTCCAGCAAACTTTCCTGCAGTCCTCTTTGGATGGAAGTAAATTGGATAAAATGAACTTCTAACTTAGCTTCTTATTCAAATATAAGCAACATTTTTGTCTAGTCTTTTGGGCTGATGTGGAGAAAGATACAGAGTTTTAGCTCTCTTGCTCTCCTTAGAACACTTTCGTGAGTGATAATCTCCAACCTAATGCGGCAATTGCATGCGCGTAGAGTTATCATAGCAGAGATGGTGTGATCGTGTCTCCAGTCAGGCGCTTTCCATAGGGTCAGGTTATGAGATGCCATTACTCGATATGCTGCTCAGGGCTCGCTCCCTTTTGCAAGGTCCATAATGTTATTTTGGGAGAAAATCACCTTGGATGCAATTAATTTTCCCTAAAGGTTATGCATTTTGGTTTTAGTCCACAAAATATGCGAAACGTGTTCAGCTCCTTTCTCTGATAAATGTTTTGAAAAAAAAAAGAAAACTTTGCGCTTGGTAAAAAACAAACTATCAAATAATCTATCCCGAATTTCATTAAAAATAGATAGAAAATCATTCTGTTACTTGTTGTCAGTAATTAATTTTGCTTGTCATAATCACTTACAGAACACTTGAAAGATAGTCGCAAAGTAGATAGTGGTAGGTCGAATACAAGGTTAGTGGTAGAGTTCACCTTGATAACATACTATATACGAGGAAACGTAATGACTCGTATCACTGAAATCCGAGGAGGGTTCGTGTAACCAAGTGCCCCGATTCTTTTGTCAGGAGATGACCACGCTCGGGAGCTACTTCAACCACCACCAGAATATTGGACGAACATGCAACAAGCAGTCGTACAATAACATTACGAGAAGGTACTGTTCCGTTTTGAAAGGCACGCATATTCAGAAGATAAATGAGTCATTTTTAACCAAATATTTATTGAAGCACAAAAACCCGACCGTGCCTCTGTATGTTTCTTCTTTAAGTATGGATATATGTGAGCACACTCATATATTCATTCTCAAAGAAAAATATATTAGGAAAAAGAATAGGAACACATGTAACAGACGAATACAGTAGAGGAGGGAAGGCGGATGAAGAATTTCACAAGCCCAAAAATATTTTATTGACCGGAACTTGAACACCGGATCTTTAGATTTGCCGGACCGATGCTCTAGCCATTTGAGCTATCGAGGAAACGTAATTTACACTGAGATCTGCGGGGCGGGATATGCGGCCAAGGGCTTCAACTCATCGACCAAGAGTATGCATCAGGAGCCTATTTCATCCACCAAAGGAGAAATAGCAGACACACGAAAAAGGAGGACATTAAGTAAGGAATCAAACAACATCATAAAGGTTATTAAGGAAGCGTTTCGTATCATACATAGCAGAAGAGCCATATTGGCCAAACATACATTCAAACACGAAATCCCGACATATGGCGAACAAATATACATTCACATGGAAATAAATATAACGGAAAGGGATTTTTGTAAGGTAATCTACAGGTTAGGGTAGGTTTTTGGATGGACACAACTATCAAATAATTACCTTGTGACTTTTAAGAAAACACAATCGAGCAACATACTCTACATCAGGCCCCTCTTCATCTTTGTGTACTTCCTTCCTCCCTTCATCCCGTCAAGCATCCATATCCGGTTCCTGCCCTCTCCTCGTTTACCTAACATTCCCCCTTCTATTACCTTCTTCAACATCCCACTGCCGCTCAACACGACTCTCATCCATTTTTCCTGCCTCTATAGAATTTATACCAACCAACCCCTCACCTCGTCCACCATCTCTAGTACTTTTTTATTTGTTTTCCTATTGGTCCATTTCACAATCTCTATTCTTCTCCACACCCACATTTCAACAGCTTGCAATCTACGAGTGCGTCTATCCTCCTAGATCAAAGTTCACGTTTCCGCGCCGTACATAGCTACGCTCCACATAAAATTTTTACGAGTCTTTTCTTAACCTCCCTACTGAACTTCCCTGTTATCAACTCCGTCCTTCTTGTGAAAGCCTCTTTGCCTAGGGTTCCTCCGCATCCGCTCCTGGGAAACTGTGCGAATTCATCACACTGTTCCTAAACCTGTGCCTAACCATAATATAATCTTACTGATACCTTTCTGAGTCACCTGGCATTTTCCATGTATACATACACCTTTTGTGGTGTCTCAACCATTTGTTGGTGATGAATAACCCCTGTCTCCTGCGGAATTCAATTGCTTTCTCCCCGCGTTCATTCCTCGTGCCTAACCCATAGTCCCCCACCTCACCACCATCTCTTCCTTCGCCTACCGTCGCATTCCAATCCCCCATCACTATCAAATGTTTCCCTGCAGGAACACTCGCGATGATATCCTCTAACTCATCATACATCCTATCGACTTCTTCCTCCTTGTGGTTGCTCGGTGGTATGTATACCTGAATAATGACCAAGTTCGTCGGCTCTGCTTTAATCTCTACGAGTAAAATTCTATCTGTCGCTTGCTCTATGTTGACTACGCTTCTTCCTATCCCTTTATTTAATATTACAGCAACCCCTCGTTGGCTCTCGTCCCCGCCGCTGTATATCACTATATAATTGTCACTCCAGTAATCCACGCTATCCTTCCATCTCACCTCGCATAGACCTAAAACATCTATATTAACTCTATCCATCTCTCGCTTAATATTCTCTAATTTGCCTGTCCTCAATATTGCCCTGACGTTCCATGTTCCTATTCTAACTAATTTCGTCTTCTTTTTCGTATACTGTCCTGCTGCTGTTATTTCTTCCCTGCAAGGGTTCCGTGGGATGACGACCGAAGAAGCCTGGCCTCATCCGCTGCCGGGCACGACACACGGCCAAGTCCCTAAGTTGCCAGGACTCAATTTCTCTTTTGTGTCCATCATTTAGTCTTGGGAATAAAAATTGAGGTGGTTTCCCGTTACATTCCTCAAGAGTGTTTTTAGCGTGACACCATCACCTAATGGCCGCCCTACTGGGGTCAGATGCCTTTGAAGCCGCCTGACTGAGGAACAGACGCTGTGTGGACTACCTTTCGTCTGGCTCCTAACCTTGGACCTATCTGGCATGGGTGACCCTACCAGGATTAATTATTATTACTTCCGTCAGCACAGCTCTAGGGGTCATCGGAAAGCACAAACCCTTCCACCACGACAAGGTTGTAGTCCATGGGAAGGATATATATATATATATATATATATGTATATATATATATATATATATATGTATAAACTATAAACACAGTATTCAACCCGAAGGTCTGTTGGGTAGGTGACGCTAGAGTTCACTCAGTACTAAACCCTGCGGCGTGTGAAATTCACATATTAGGGTAGGGGGGCCAGTTCCTTTCCCTGTGCCGGTTTTGATTTCCCAGTATGATCCGGTACCCGAACAATCACTCAGCTTGGGTGGAGCTGCAGGTTCCCTGAGTGCCTTGCCCGGGAATCGAACCCGCAGTGGGTCACGGTATTCCAGTATGGGTTATGCTTTTGTGTGTGTGTATACACGGATACATTTCGGTGATATTATATGATGAACAACTACGAAGGATGTTCCACATAAAAAATACATTAGTCGCGCTGCAAACACTGGGGAAAATTTCAGAAAAAAGGACATATTTGCAAAAACATTTGGGAATAGTATTTACGAAAATGATTGGGCATTAAGTACCGCCTTTTATTCCCTCCCAGTGAAAAATTTAGTGTTACACCCTTTTCAGGCAGAGGTTATGTTAGACAATGTGTCAATATAATTAGGAGTAATGTGGTACGTTCCCCACAGCTTTGAGACCTACCTCAAACCCAAAATCAAACACAAAATGCGGCATAAGAAAATTCTTTGTACCTCATCTATTTAAAATCCTATTCCATTATCACGCCGGCGACGAAGGAAATATTTATAAAATATAAGTAAATATCACTCTAAATACTTTTTTACTAGTTTTTCGGATCTGTGGTCAGAACTCTTCATTTTTTCAGAGCACTCTTTTTAGGGAATATAATATTTGCCTTACGCAAATAATTGTCAACTGGATCAATCGCCGTTACTCTATTTTTTATGTATGTTATAAATTCTTAGATCGTTCGTATGGTTATATGCTTGTGTAATTACATGAAAAGAGAGAATTCCATTGTATTTAATTTGGTTATCTCTACCCATCCCGTGATTTTATTCGCAAATAAACTTTTTGGAGGTTTTTCGCTTGAAAAAGCCATGATATAGGTTCTCTTCCAGAAAATACAGAACGCTTATAGAAAATAAAGGTATTCAAAAAGGATAATTAAAGAACTTTTCTTACTACTTTTTACGAATGACTAAGCAATTACACTTACAACTTCCAGATTGCCTACCTGTATATTTATCAATATAATGACCATGACGCCAAGTTCCTTCAGTTTAATCAAGATAATATGATTCATACATTGCACTTAACATTTGTTTTCTGAATCTTCGTTGACAAATAACCTGATCCCTTGTGAAATGCAAATGCATATTAGAAGCTTGTTTGTTCTACAGCTTATCTCTATCATCGTGTTCTCGTGATATCTTTTCTCGGAATAAATCTAGATAAGTAATTTAAGTTTTCCATCATTAAAAAGAGTTAGGTAGCCCTAATAATAAAATTTGAATGTCAATTAATCAAATGCAACATAATCTAATCATTTTATGATATTTAATAGTACACAAGGATGTTTTAAATGTTGTTTCATTAACAGAAAATGTACACTTTTTTCTCCTCCGACGTCCTGTTGTACGCATAGAATTGATTAATTTTGCAAATAAATAATGTAGAGAGTTTTTGCAGACAGGGAGGATAAATTAATTTGCGTGGCTCTCATGGTACTTTTCCACTTCTTCGGGTATTTTGGTTTAGGTTGTACGCAATTGTGGAACCAACTGAGCAACCTTGAATTCACCCAGAAATTTAAAGAATCTACTTTGGTTAAAAAATTAAAGTCAGAACAGAAATGGCTTCATATGATATGGAGATATAAAAGAATTGATTAGTGTGCATATATTTATCCTACCAATGGAAAAGGTATTGGATGGATTTTTGGTGAGTTTAATTAAATTTTTTCCCGAAGAAAAGTAATTTTCGGAGCGACCGTCTATCGGGGACGACTGCATAAGCGGCAATAATTTGTGGCATCGGTTTGATGTCATAAAATATCTGGTAACCGGAATTCTGGATTTAGTTTAAAGACTCACTACGCGAGGGATACATTTCTAATATTGGGGCAAATCAGTATTTATTTCACGTAACTCAGTGGTCCTATTAAACATTGCCCGGAGTGGAATTTTTGAAAAAAAACAGGGCAACCCAAACAAAATTTTCTGAAAAAAGATATCCCTCCACATCACGCTGAAAACGGTGATTACAATGAGTGTTCCCTTTCTCGGTACTATAATTTTGAATCAATAGCCATTACTTTTGATTCGGCGTCCCTTGTAACTATCTTCTTTCATCCCTTTCCAAAAATCCATCTCTTCAAGTTTAAAATGAACATTCTCTTCGAGTTTTTATTCACTTAATTTAATATTCATATATTTATTTTTCCTCCTTCAATCGGTTATATGATTATATTTTTTCCGAAGGCATATTTAATGCATAACTTTTTCAGGCAAACTTTTAGCTTCAGCTTTGAGTTAATAAAATATTATCGAGTCATAGTCCTCATAAAAATATGTCAAATTTATGTATCCATTAATATACGATCTGTTGTTCACACGTGTAATATCGGACGGTGACAATACTGGTTGTAACTACCTTGAAAGACATCTTTCCTTTTAGACCTTCTTAAAATTTCGCATGGTGAAAATTAATTCCTTAGCGCAAAAATCTACGTGTCGGAAGAAAGAAATATAGTAGGTAAATATATTATCCTAGGAAAAGCCTTAGTAAAACTATGCGTATTTTTTTATTTCGCTCGCCAAGTTTTTAAGAGTCTACCTTTGGATGCACCGGAGTATAGTAGTAGAATGCATTGAAACGAGGATATTTCTGTAATATGTCACTCGTTCATATCTCCAAATGCATCCGAGATTGATATTCATTGAGAGATGAGATACCCTTTTCTCACACTCCCTTCCCCCCTGCTCGTCTCCCTCGGAGGGTCGACTCCGTCAGATTTCCCTTTATCGGCTGCGAGTACCAAAGTTCCTCCCGTCCTCTTTCATAATTCCGTAACTCATCCTCCGCTCCTCCCTGGTTCCATGTCACATTCTTATAATTCAATTCCCGCTCGCCATTTTGCATCCTTTATCGCCTGTTTGGGAATTCTGGTGAGTCTCCTAATCGCGTTTGTTATTTATCCCTCCCGCCCGTTTCCATTTTCATCGCACTGTTCCCACCCTTAAGAACTAGGACTCCTTTTAAATTCCCTCCCCTACGTGTATACGTATCCGTCCTACGGCTCCTAAGGCTGCTTTAGCCAATCCCCATGGGGATCCGGAAGTCGGTGTGTCTGAGAATTTCTCCTTGTTCATCATGCTCTCACGCATCAACACCGCTAGATTCGTTCTATCTTGTTCTTATAAGGGTTATAAAGGGGTTAGGTGGTAGAAGAGACTCCATAGTCTCAATCTTGTCCCATTATTATTAATGTATTGCCCCAGTATTATTGTCTACAAAATTTGAAGCCTTATTAAAATCATTAAAGATATAAATGTAAATGGCAATGTGCATTCCAATTGGTATTTTTTTCATGTAATTGGAATCTACATATTGTAACACTCTGTAGGCCGTTAATTTCTACGACTTGATGTCACTGAATAAATGGATTGAATAGTATTCATAAATATATCCTTGAATTGAGACGAAAATGATTTATCCGTATTTATATAATCCAGACTTTTACAGAAATAATAGTATATAGTTCCGCATTCAACTTTAATTGAAAATTCTAAGCATAATTTCAAGGTTCCCACAAGGAGGATATTCATAATCCCTCTGTTTTCAGTATTTTATAGTAAAATAATTTATTCGCCCATCAGAATATTTGAAAAACGAATGCGTTTTAATTTAATTTTTATTTATTCGGAACTTAAAGATACTTTTTGCCGTGGTTACACACTTTCACGTTACTTTTTACAGATATTATTTTAACTATTTGATGATATTGAACGATTACTCCATGTTTTTAGCAAAAAATATTGCTTGAAGACTATTAAATTTGCTATGTGTCCCTGTAGCGATGAAATCACTGAAATCAAAAGATTTGGCACTATCTCTAAAGGTATTCTCCTGCTCAGCGATTGAAGCAAAGATTTCTCACCGAATATCGAATGAGATAACCACGATTTCCATTACGCTTAGTAGCGTTTTTCGCTCGAAATATTTGATTGCTGCATCCACTTGTCCTTTCTTATAGCCATTCCCTCCCTCCACCCCCACCCTCAAAAATAAAGTAGAGTAGAATTCTGATTTTACGTCTGAGCGAGCCAGTCATTCGCATCTGCACCGAAACCTTGAAAGCAGGGCGACCAGAATTTATATGAAAATTCTTTTAAGCCCGGCAGATCTCTCGAAACGTCCGTAGCCAATTCCAAGCAACCCTACAATTCAGTCGTAAACATCGCTTTGATATTTTCGTTCCGTGTTTCGTTTCTTTTTTTGCATTCCCCGTCTCTCTCTCTTTCTCCCTCTATCTCTTGCAAAGGGTTTTCTTACTCGAACTGATCGGCGATATCCCTGTCTCTCTTTCGATAAGTCCCTTTTAATTTTCATCTGCTACTGCGATTTGACGGGGAGGGGAAAAAATAGGAGGCCTTTGTGTGTAGCCTCCGTTCGTATCCTTTTTTCCCGTCCCTCTCCACTACCGCGCCGATCCTCCTCATACCCGCCTCGTGTCCACCCTCCCCTCACCCATCGCTGCAAACTATTCCCGTTCCTTCAGTTTCTTTTCCATTGAATCTGAGCATGCGAAATTAATTTGTTGCCAGCGGACTCCGGTGTGCTCTTTTTATGCGTGAAATCCCACGCGTTGTGTCCTCATCTCCAACCCCTCCCTCCCACCCCCCTTCGAATTTCAAGCCCCCATCCTCCCTCCGCCCGAGCTAAACTCATCCTCTGCATTCACGACCACCACCCCCCCAACATTCAATTCCCCCCGTCCGCCCTCGCGTCCAGCCGGCCACTCCCCAACGGCGCGGCGGGGGACTTCCCCTTCGGCCGCACCCCAACCCCTCCCCCTCCTCCTCTGCCCCACCTCAACACTGTTTCCAATCGCCGGCCCGCGCTCGTACCCCTTCCCTCCCGCCTCGACGATTCCCTCACACCCCTCGCCCCAACCCCAAAATGGATAACGCGATTCGAAATTGCATTGTGTCATCGAAAAAAATACGGAGGAATGGTTCGGGGAACAGGACTCGTAATTAGATTTCCAAAATAATCATTTTTTCACGCTATGATTTTTCGTTCCATTGGCAGCGCTCCTTTGTTTATCCACGGCCCTCCTTTCCCCCACTCGACACTGGAATTCGACTGTTCGCTGTGACGTGGGGTTTGAGCTACGTAGACGCGTGTGTATAGGATCACTTATATAAACGCACAAATGATATATACATTCATATACATATATGTATGTTAATGTGTAAGTGTTTTTTCTATTTATTGATGTCAAGGTATTTATTTATAAAAAAATTATGAGTACAAGCAAAGCAGAAACAAAGAACGCCATAAAGGTGGTACCTGTACCATTGATATATAAAAATATATAATTCATAAATATGATATAATATTACCATATATATATATATGTGTGTGTGTGTGTGTGTGTGTATGTATATGTATATTTTATTGATTTTGGCTAACTATGAACCGCAATAACCTCAAGACTTCTGGTTTTTCTTCTTTTTTTCTTCCCAGGACTTCTTCATTTTCTCCCCTACTGTTCTTCGTTGTTCTTCGGTCCACACCGTCTTTATTTTGTGTGTGTGTTTGTATATATATATATATATATATATATATAAACACACAAACACTAGGTTAATAAATATTAACCTAGTGTTTGTGTGTTTATGCGTCGCCGGAGTGCGTCATCTTCAAGAGTATATATATATATATATATATATATATATATATATATATATATATATATATATATATATATATATATATATATATATATATATATACACATTTACGCGCACAAACACTCTCACTCAAACACATCTAACGAACGCGGATACATGACGCTCATCCAGTGCGATGCACGGCAAAACTTGAACAGGAACAAGGCACTTTTTTGAATCTTGAATTTTGGTAGTTGATTATTTTCCCGAAATAATAATTCAAGACTAAAAAGTTAAACTTTTTTCTCGGTGGTATTCCACTGTCACACCTGTGGCTATGGCCGTGAGTAAGGATATGCATCGGGATAGAAAATATAAAACATATGAAATGTGTACAACCATCAGTAATATTTTATCTATTCCGGTAAAACTATTTTAAAGTTGGAGAATTCAAAACAAGTATGCTTTGAAACTAACTCTCATATTTATTGCGAATTCCGCTTTTTATTTTCTACATTTTGTGTTGCCAATCTCTAAACCTTTCTTCTAATGTGTGCGTCTATTTGCATATGTACACTACTACATCTGTACAATTACAAAAATTTAGCTCTGTATCCGATTCAATGTAGGATATGAAGGAGATTTTGGGGGAGGGAGGATGGATGGGGGAATAGTGAGTGTGAAAATATCGAATTGGGGTCGCAGACGTGTTAATTTTCCATTGTTTTATACCGCGGTTATTCGGATTTGCACTCCTCTTCCGTGGTGGAATTTCCCCCCTGCATTCCCCCCCGCCACTCCCTCAATCCGTACGCCGCCCGACGCCATGCGCCAATATGCTCTAGGCTTACATCCCATCCCATTCAAATTTCCTCTCGCCTATTTAGCCGCTCCGATTGCATATTTTGTGTTTTTATATGAGCGAGGCTGCGCAGAATAATCGGATGTGAATGTGTTTCTGGACGTTTCCATGCGTTAAATGCTATTTGATAAATTCTATACAAAATCTCGTAAATTGGCGCGGTTCTTTTATTTCATTTGATTCGGAAGGGCGTTATTTTATATGAGTACCATACCGTACCAAAATTCAAATTAAATGAATGAAAATTCCGTATGATGGTGGGTATTGTATAAACGATTCCTGATTTTTTTCTAATTATTTGAGCAAAATCATCTTTTAATATATAAGAGCTATTTACTGGATGATATACGTATTAAATTTGTCAATTGTTCCATTTTCAGGACAGTTTAAGGTAGCTTTTGACATAATACCGCTTTTAAAATTTCGGAGCTTTCATATATCGATTTTCTAGCGATGGGGAAGGGAGAGCGTGAGAAACTCTCGACGGACATCTTGCAGCGAAAAATGACGACAGGTTTAATGATTTGACTTTTAACTCAGTCTCCATATTGACACTTGCTCGGCAGCATTCGGTATTTGCTGCTTTTTCATTCATATCGTGATAGACTTTTACGACAGTAAAAATAGTCATAACGTATCATTTGTGCAATGTGATACAACTTTATTAAGCTATTTTTCTACGTTTTTATTTTCTAACCGTATGTGTTAGAACAGGTATTTATGTACTCATTTTGTGCTTTATGATTTCGCAAATTTTTCTGATGTCATTCTAGAATGACCTCATCCCTTTGACGTTATTTGGGGATATTCTTATTTTGGCAATCACCAATTTTATGATGACAAATTCCAACAGTGACAATACATAAGTGAATGTGGAGTAACGAGGTACACAATTTCCTGCATGAACTATTGTTTTCCTCAGACTTTAAAACCCTCCTCGATGATTTAGAATTTCGTCGCTGATAATATCGTTTGCATTCGAATCCCTTGGCGAGCAGAGGTCACGAGTTTTTTTGGTAGAAGTTATCTAAATGATGCTTTTATTTCCGGCAATTTTTTCCTAAATAAGAGGTTTTGTACAGGCTATCAAACAAACATCTGTTCTTTTTCTTATTATCCTATCGTGTGACTACTTAGGAATAAACAAGGAATATCTGTATATTTCAGTTCATCTGGACGATAATTTTTATTCTAGTGCTTTATTTTCAAACTTTCACATGACTTTACATTTTTTAAATTTTAAATCTTTATTTAAACTTTTTTCACGGCTTTTGTTTTTTTAACTTACTTTTGCGTATTGCATAGCAAAAATAAGTTTAATTATGATAATCTGATGCCTTAATCAGGATACTATTTTTTTCATTATTAATTTTAATATTGAGGATATTACTTCGTATAATTTGTATATTACCTTAAAGTGATTTTTAAAAATTTGGATACTATAAATAATGAGATATTTGTAAATAATAAATAAATTTTGCCTACTAGTAAAAGGTTAATTGGTATGGCACAACGGTCATGTATAGCGGATTTGGCAACTAACAAAAAAGAATTATTACAATTGTGGTTTGTTCGAAAATCTGTCAAAAATTACACTACAATGCATACTAATCATCTTAATTAGAGCAATTAATATTTTCGAATGAGAAACGTTACCGCGGTGATTCTCAGGTCTACTTAAAAAATGCGGTATTACCAAAAGTTTTCATTCTCCAATACAATTAAATTTTCTTTATCCTGGTTATTTCATCAAAAACTGTGTCAGCAAAATGTTTTCTCATTTCAGAACAACAAATAAAAAATACTGTTCTATTTTCTTCCAATCTCAACATCAACTGGTTAGTAAATATGAAACTTCAGCTTCTCCTTTATCTAGTAGCCTGATAAAGGAGAGGACTCGATTTATTTACAGAGTCTTCCTTCGAACCAAATGAGAAAATCTGCCTTCTTCTTTATCAGGCTATCTGATAAAGAAGAAGACTTTATTTATTTACAGATTCTCGCTTCGAACCAAATGAGAAAATCTGCCTAAAAAATTAAAGAAAATTGGATAGAAATGGGCTATCATAGACCTTACGTATAAAAGGCACGTTAAGGCTGCCCAAACAACGCCACTATTCAACCTTATAAAATCCGTGGGGAAAAAACACCAAATTAACTGTATAAATCCATAATTGTATACTGATCAAATTATGAAACCAAGGTTATTCAATCCATGGGAATAATTAAATATTTAATGGGGATTTATATTTTTTGTAGATTAATAAGCTTCTCCAA
>CM073778.1:83083431-83183431 GCA_037158775.1 Hetaerina titia
TTGGAGACTTCTTCCGTTATTTTGATCTTTGATTATTTAAGATACAGTAGCGTTTCTCACAAAGCACTGGTTATGTCAGACACACGACAGTGGCTTTCGTCATCCGAATGATAGTAACTAGAGATCGCCAAAGTAACTCATCAATTGAACCTTCATTTAACCACTATTATTTTTCTCGAAAGCTTGAGAAACAAAATTGAAAATTAAGAATCATTGACCATTGCATGATTTGTTTCGCTATTTAGTGGTACTTCCTTCAAAAAGTAATGAAGCGTCAGATTACATGCCACGGATTGGTTTCTTGGTGATTCAGATTATGTAAGCTGAGCATACTATTGAGTAGTAAACTGAGGGTCGTTAAAAAAAGAAGACTGTATGCAAAAGGACGTCTCTGCCATTGGTCTCAAAGAATCTTTCAGTTGAATGGGTGAGGGAAGAGTTTTGTCTTCAAATGCGGCCTTTATTTTTTAAAAATTGAGGAATCCCGAATTTCGTATTAATTACGAGAGCTGTTCAGAAAGTAACCTCCTTTTTGTCTAGCGTGAGAATTTGTAGATGGGAGCGAATAGGCCACTGTTTTGACGCACAGTGTAGGTCAGTACGTCTCGGGCTGCAGTAGTTGTAAGGTCGCTTTGCTTGTCGTTTGTTTACAATATTCCAAATTCCCACCAAATGTGATGTTCGTTCAGTGATAAGGTTTTTGCTGATAAAAAACTTCAAAGCTCCTGACAATGATGGGGAAACTTGTGCTCTGTAGAGACCTAATGGAATTAGCGACAAGAGTTTTGATAGTTTCAGTATAAGATTCGTTTAAGAGTGAACATACCGCATACTATATGTCAATGATGGCGACAGAAGTGGCCGCCAGTCTGTGGTGAACAGTGCAATGCACATGAAAATTGACGAAAAGTTCGTGAAAACCGGTGTTTTACTATATCTGAAATCTTTAGAAAGTTCTCCACAGATTTCTACGACTCTGTTTCATGGAAACACGACTGAAAAGTTAGGATACTACATGTGCTCGTCTCGACGAGGAACTTTAAGATTCCTTCATCGGTTAGCTACATCTCAGGCGGTAGAATTTTGTGCTGAAGGAGTTTGAAAACTAGTTCAGAGATATGACAAATGTTTAAATCTGTTTGGCGAATATGTATAACATTGTATTAATGTGTAGTTTTGAGGTTAAAATAATAACTTTTCGGCATCAATTCCAGTGTATTTTTATAGCACAACGGAAGTTACTTTCTGGAAACCCCTCTTATTATTTGCTTTAACTGAAAAAATTAAAAAAGCATTAAAAATATAAATGTGTCATCTTCTTTTGCACTTGATTATGTTAATATATTCGTGGTAGGTAATCTCCCGATAGAGGTGGGTTTTGTATGGACACAAACTCCAAATAATTTTCTTGTCTCTTCTACCAAAACACAAGCCACCATCTTAGTCTAAAACAAAGGACCCGCTTTATCTCCTTATACAATCTTCCTCCCTTAATTTCATCTTATATCCCTCTCCTATTCCCACCTTTTCCTCGTTTTCCCAACATTTCCCCCTCCATTGCATTCTTCAGTATCCAACTGGCAATAGATATGTTTTGCATCCAATTTTTCTGTCTCCTTTTGTTTTCTCCCAACAATCATCTCTCCTCTTCCACCATGTCAAGCACTTCACCACCTTTTCACCTCCTCATTTCTTTTCCTTTCTAACGTATCCACTTCACCTTCTATGATAGTAAAACATTGCCATCATATCTATCAAAATGGTCGATAATATTTTTATTTATTTGACAACTTTTTTGTTGGGATGAAATTGAGATCGTATAGTCTTTTTTAACACCCCTACATAGTACATCAAAGACAATTGCAAACACTCAAGCTCTAGGTGGGGAAAAACCCACCTAATGGAGATTCGAACACGCGATCTCTGGATTTGCAGGCGAGTACGTTATCCCTCTGCCGTTGAGGCCGGCATATTCGATCGTTTATTAATCGGGAAGAAGGAACAAAAGTTTTTAATTAAAACTAACCATCTGTATGTTTTTTGGGAGCCAGTATCCACCTTTTCTGTGAAAAATATTTCCATTTGCTGCTCATATATTTATGCTTAAACCAAACAACTATTCACACACTAAATTTGCATCGGCAAATTTTCCAAATGATGACCATTATCACCGTTACTATCAATTGTTATATTCCAAGATTTATTTTGTATTTACATCAAAACATACGCACTCTAGTATGTTAAACATGGCTAGCACTCTTGTGTTTTAACTAGGTTGCTATGTTGCGATGCTTTTAATACAGAAAATTAATTTTTAATTTTAGGTTTGTCGATAATATCACTTAATATTTTTGGAGAGATTTGTTTCTAAGAGCTTTTATTCATTTAAATAGGATTCTTTAAATTGCCAATGTAATAACGGTTTTTTAACATATTTTCATTTGAGTTGTGTTGTAACTGTAGGTTGTTTGAAATATTTTGAAAAATTGATTGTTTTGAATACCCTTCATAAAGGTATTTTTTCAGGTTTATTGATTGTTAAATATAAAATAAATTATATAGGTTTTTTAATAATCAAAATCACACTTTATTGATTAGAAGGCAGCAATTTATAATCAATCTATATATCGTAATATGGTGGAGTTGAATAGCTTTTTTTAAGAACGTTAAAAAATTAACATATTACACAAACCATTGTATGTAAGTGTATTTTATTTCAATAGTATTAGTTTTATTTTTATTCTAGCAAATTCTCAATAGTGTATCAATGTATAGACACATCTCGATGATCTGAGATCGAGTTAAAATGACATTGAAACTGACTAGTTCAAAGACAATAGATATCAATATTATATAAAACCGGAAAAATTGGATTTACAATATTTTTTCTTGTCATATTATCCACCCACCTTTCTCCTTCATCTGATAAAAAGATATTTTGAAGAGTGAGCGTAAGCCTCTAACCTAAAAGAAGGAAAATGTTATCACTGGAATGAAGTGTGTTCCGAGCAATTCAGGCGGAAGCGTAAATTTAGCTCTCTGTAGAGGGGAACTAATTGACACTGACTAAGCTATTCCAACGTCACACGAGGCTTGTGAAATGCGATAACCTAAGGTATCGTTGCTTAAATAGACAAAATAATGCTCTACCTAATTGTAACCAATAATACAACCAACGAAAATCAACAAAAGTTAGTCCAAGTGGTATTAGACACATTAATAAATGAATGGAATGAGATTCGATGATCCTCGCACACGACTGATAATGAGCTAAACCGAGCATACAATGAGTAAATTTAGTAATAACGCTTGGATATATGTTGCACAGGTGTTATGTATGCAAAACATGCTTTCAAAATATGTCATGTATGTGGAGAGTTAAGGGTTGTAATAGAGTAATAATGTCAGGTTTCGGTGATTTTCGGGTTGTGTCAACGTATTCATCTCGTCGACGAGTAAATTCATCTATACGCAGAATAAAATAATTGCAAACGTTGTCTGCTATATTATTTAATTAATAATGCATCAATACGTTCGATTTCTTCAATTAAATTGTATACGTTACTCTATAATCAAGTCAGGGGTTAATAGACTAAGAAACGAATTGAAGAACCATCAGGCTTCATTAAAAATTAGTTATAACGAAAAACATGCTAAAAATTCCGGAGTTAATTTAATGCAATGTGTTATGTTTAGAATACTTTACATCTGTTGCCCAATGTCGTAATATTTTGAGTTTTTGCAAGTAGTTGTACGTGAAATAAATTAGTATGTAATCAGAATTAGAGTGAACAAACTGTGTTCGAACTCACAGTCATTTTGGTACCTAAGCTTTTCCAAGCAGAGGTTCCATTTTTTGTTAGTAACAAATTTCATTATCTGATGTCAATGGGTAAAGGGAATTTTTTAAAATCATGAGCAATCCTATCTGTCTAGTTTAGAGGGATAGTTGTATCTCCAATTAGAGGCCGTGAATTCCTATGAAGTACAAAGGATGAACTGTGTTTGTTTGCCCCATTATTCCAAATCTCCGCAAGCATTTCAGCATCACTCTTGATTGATTAATTCCTCACTTAATACGGTGGATCGCGATAAACGGTGTTTAAAATAAGGATTTATCGATTTCCTTTTTGGAGGTTTAAATTGCTTTCATACGCGTTATACTATTACTCCCCCGCTCGAGAGGAAACGGAAGCCTCTGTCTCCTCCAATAGCCTTTCTCCCGAAAAATGAGACCAGTGACCCACAAATGTTTTCCGTCCCTTCCTTCCCTCCGCCCCCACTCTACTTCCTCGATCCAAACCGTTATCCCTTCCTCCCTTCCCGAAAAGACCACCCCCAGGCCTCCCCCGACGCCACCCACCCCCCACCTCTCCCGGAGGAGACGGCGCTGACATAACCGCCCCGTGTCATCGTACAACCCGACCGTGCTTGTTTTTTTACCCCGCCCATCCTCTCCACGTTCCGACTCCCCCGTCTCCATTGAATCATGCAAGAAGGAAAGGATGCCTATTCCCGCTCCTATCCCCCACCCCGGACTCCTACGTGCCTACGTCTTCACCTCCTAAACCCCTTCCACAACCCCTCCCACCGCCCACTCGCTCCCACAATTTTTTCGGGGATAATAAAAATTGTTCAAGGATTTTTTTACATCCTTGATTTTTTTCTAAAAACTTTCGACGGAGTTTTAAGTGAGTTTTTTTCGTTGGGAGTGGGGAGGGAAGGGTGGGTGAGAGTGTGGGAAGTGGTGTAGGCAGGCGGCGGTGGAGTGGACGGTTGGGCGGGGAGGAGGAGGAGGGGAGGGGGGCGGTTTGGCATGGGACCACGCGGCAGATGGGTTCGCAATGAAATGAGCCGGGTCCGTGTGGGAGGGAGGCAGAGGGGAAGGTCGGGAGGTTTTGCTTTCGTGAGCTTTGCTATTCGGTCGTAAGAGAGCTTTCCCTCCGTCCCTCCTCAGCCGCTCGCACCACCGGAGAGAGAGAGAGAGAGGAGATAAAGATGCTTTCTCTCTCTCTCTCTCTCACCATCGAGTTTTTCGTTTTTTTTCAGCGTGAGGGGCAAGGCACGAAAAAAAAATAGAGCGAAGGGGATTTGGGTGGCGTGAGAGCTGGTAGAAGAAGGATTTTTATTTCTTTTTCATTATTTCCCCGAAAAAACGTGTTGGAAAGGAGTTCTTGCTCCAATTGGTGAAGAAGCATTGATTATGCAACGACCATTTTGTTTTCTAATCCCATTTTTTTTCGCTCATGTCTTCTCTCAGCCGGCTTTCTAACCCCACACCACCCCAGACTCCGCCCTCTGCTCTACCCTCCTCCAAACTTCCGCACTCCTCTGCATAACTACATTTCAATTCGCTCCGCGCCTTGGAAGGCAGAAGCGGCCTCTAGATCCCCACAACTCCGAGGAATCAGCTTTGGGAAATTCAGTAATTCCCCACCCTACACCCAAGTCATTATTCAACTCCTCTCTTCCGACTTTTTTTTATTTTTCCATCGGTCTAACTTATCCCCCAGCACCACAGTGTGGACCGTTCCTGGGGAGGGAAATAATAGAGGAATGCTGCGAATCAGGGTCATATTATTAGTAGCCCACCAGTTAGGGGTTTATCTTTGCTTAGTTTACTGAGGATCCTTTCGAATCCTTGTGAGCGTTTATATCCGTCTACGCCTCACAAATACATGACAATTGCCCTGCAATGATTAACGCACTCTTATTTTTTGCATAGTTCTTTCTTCATTTCGGTCTTTGTCCACTCCGCCGTGTTTTCCATTCGTCTAACTTCACCGTGAACCAAATTTTTATTCTAATACGCATATAACTTTGACGAAAACTTAGAGTGAAAGAGAAATGCTTTAAGTTCAATTTCGTCTCAACGGAGAGTATTTATCCCCATTATCTCGAATCTTCGTAATAATCCTGATTCACATCATTATTCTTCCTTGCTTTTATTCTTCATTTTCACATTGTGCAATAAGGATTCAGTGAATAGACATTATAATTGACAATGTATTTTATTTTAGCGATGAATTTCTAAATGGGAATTATATATTTCAAAATCACTGTTTGGCCGTTATAATCTCTACTCGGCTCTTTAACATTCTATTCTCTCCCTCGCTTCTCGGACTTCAAACATGTTAACTTTTTCCCATATCCATTGCTATTTCCCTCTACCCTTCTTCTCTGCAGTGCTTCCCATTGAATTTTCTATGTAATATTTTCCGCTTTAATTTTAAATTTTTATTGCCGAGCACAGATTTGGAGCAAGAGGTTCTCCATAACTAAATCTATGGATCAATCGTCCCTCATTAAATGTCACTCCTTTGTGCTCTTTGAACTTTTGTGGCATTAAATTTTCCAACCTGAAGATACTAGGAAAAAATATATGAATATATTTCCTGAACCATTATCTACAACAATTATCAATTCCAAATACCTCGCAGTACAGAAGGACGAAGACATTGCATTGTAATGCATCCTCGCCGAAGTAACCATTTGAGCACTTTCTAAGAGTGAGAGGAGAATCTCCATTTTCAGATACAACATTTACAATTATTACTTTCTAAAGGCATGATAAACTTTATATTTATGTCAAACTCAAAAATGAATTTACATAGAAGCTAATGTCACCTGTATAATTCAAGAGCATTACATATACTATAGTTAGTTGGATTAAAAATCAAACAGGAGAAAAATTTTCCTTAAAGATAAAAGCTAATGAAATCTTACATTATGCAACTCCTTCATTTAAGAATAACTTTTAAAAGTAAATCTTTAAAGGCGACAATTATAAGAGTTAATGGTCGTAGTATAACAAATATAGTTCTATCTAAACTTTGTGAGTTTATTTATCTATATCTGGGCAACAAAGTTCTCATGCTAAATTCTTTTTAGTCACTATTTAGTAATTATTTATTATTTTATTGCCGACATAACATGTTTTAGACTTTCTACTCTCTTGTAAATTCTATCAAGGTCTCATATTGTATGTTATAGATTGAATAAATATATCATTTTTCATTTTCATCATTATTTGTTGCTTCTACGTTATTTCGTCTCGGAAGTGTGGTAGTAGTTCGTTAAACGAGGATTTTTAGCGAAACCTTCGTCGACCCCTTCCACAAAATGGGAACCTCCCTCACTCCTCCTTTCACGAGGGTAGTCCCTGGGTCCTTTCCATTACCCCTTATTTGGGACCAGGGCAGTCCCCTTTTTCGCTCTCTCTCTTTTCTTCTTCAGTTCGCTGTGTTTTATTCCGCCTCGCAGTTCCTCTCGGCCTTCGCTTCCTCCTAATCTTCCCACTGACCCTTTCCCCTCCCGTTCCCCCTTCAAATTCAACCCTGTCACACTCAACCTCACCCCTCCCTCACACTCGCTTCTCTCGCTCAACCGAGTTTGCTGATTCTTCGCAATTACCGCCGCCGTCCGTGCTATTTCGATCAGCGACGGTCAGCGTCCCCGGACGAGAAGCTCCAGGGAAGGAGAAGTGTCGTGGGTCCGTTAAGGTTACTGTTCGAAGAGAAAGGCGGAAACTGACTTCATGATCTCCCTGTCGCCTTGACATCCAACATACTCAGGGCAATCCGCGAAGACTGACTGGTTGCTATTAACAGGGAGGGAGTACAAATTTTCTGTGCTCGATCTTCAAGCAGTTAATTCATCTTCTTGTGTTGCCGTAAAACACAGTCCGTTCAGGCGAATTTTCTGGATGCTTCGTCAGCCCATGAACGCTTTCTCGGTGTGTTAGTGGATAGGGAAGCAATCGCTTTTTGGATGCTTTCCGATAACATTTATGATATTCAAGGTGTATCCTCTTCTGATGGATAGTTCTTCAGAGGTGGTTCGTTTTTATGTGTATCTCGTTCAAACGTTGTTTTCAAGTCATGGGGAAGAATGGTGTATGGATAGGATCTATATGCATTGTTCTCTGAAAGATAACAGACATCCACAAATCGCGGACCATCTTGGTCTCGGTAAATTAATTGTTCGAATTTTCCAAAATTTTTATTCCCTCTCGCATTAAACTCTTTCGCTAATACTTAGTCTGTCTAATTACTTTAGGGCCACCGTTGTCCGCGCGTTATACGCGTGGATGTCTGCGACATTCTTTTCGCCTACTGATGGTTCTGGGAACTCAATACACCGCGATCAAATGACACCATGATGAATTTCATACACTCTGATGCCTAACTCCTTTTTTCCCCAATCCATTTTCAAACCCATTTTTCGTTTGGTATGTCTTCCAATTGAAAAAATTATCCACAAAATTATACAATCATTATTCTAATCTCAAACTGTGGATCAGGTAAAAACTAGGTTTTTTCTCCACTTGTATTTCAAGTATGAAAATTTAGGAAAACAATTTTAGTATTAGGGAAATTGTTTCAAATAACATTCTTCTGTAAACTATGAATGCATTAAGGGTTTTTATAGCATAATGTGAAACATTTATTCTTGCCAAAATGTCATTAATTTATAGATTTCTGATGATACTGATCAAAGAATTTTTCTTTCTATTATTATGTATGAATATTGAAATACGATCGTACATTCATCATATGCTTCAGTCAAACTTAAATTAACAGACATTTAGTATAAAATAGGACACCATTATTCAAGTCCCTGAGCATTTTATATAGATCTAATATTCTGATAGAAAAACTAACGTATTACAGTTTAGGATTCCGGAAGGTTGGAGTATATATGATATAAGGCTTTAAAGAGAGGCTTCAAAAGTGTGCATTTTTATTTCGTAAATGAAGGGAATTGTATCTAATTTAGCCTCCTTTGCCTTTTCAATTTGTACATAAGTATTTAGATGATCAAACCTCTTATGTGTTAAGACAAAGTAAGAATAAATAAAGTAATTTAAAAGCATGGATAATTCTTTGTGCAATAATTGACTACATTATTTTTATCCGAAGTCCGTCAGTGAGTTTTTGTCTCTTTTAATCAAACCCGTCTAATATCTTTCTTGCTTTTCCTAAGAAGATTATAGATTCCAAGTGGAACTACTAGGTTTGTTATATTTAACTAAATATGTCGAGCTCTTATTTACAAGGAAACTGTTTCTTAATTCTTGCAAATGGAGAGAGATTTTGCAAGGAGTTTTTCATACATGTAGTTAATGGTGATACCCGATTTTCATTTGATTTTAGCAGCAATTTATATTTGGTCTCGTTGTAATTTTAATTTTTACCATTCCTATTAATTTCAAGTTATTTGAGCAACCGATGCAATTTTGTCTGAATGCCTTATTCAAACTGCGTTCATAATGCACGAAATATCTAGGTAATTGGTGAGTTCTCAAAGTTCCCAGCCTTTTTTAAAGTCATATTCATCATATTGTGTAGTCACAGAATTGACTCTATAATTTCATTAACCCTGTAATAATTTTTCAATCATTTTATCAATTAAATAATAATTAAAACTACTTACGAGAAACGAAGGGCGGTTTATTAGTTCCACTCGTTTAAAATTAGATCTAATCTGATTCCTATTTTTTAAAGTTTTTAATGAAATTAGAGAAAACGCTGTTATTCTTTTCCAGTACATTCTTCAATTCATTCATTCATTCAAATCCATTGCTAATTTTCATGATTTGTATTTTTTAAAATGACGTGGTTCAGAAGAAGAATGTCATTTCTATTACCGGAATGAATGCCCCATTGGAATGGTACTCGTATATTGTTGAACTGTACTACAAAATCCAGATACAAAGATAACAGAGCTCCACTGAACCTCGGAGTAGAAATGTGGTAGATTTATAGTTTGGAGGAGGAATGCGGTGAACGAGCAACGTGAACATCAAACTGTTCCGCGAAGCATGTACGTAGGGGAGTGTTTTCATGGTGGCTCGAGTGAATTGCCCGCGAGAGGGCAGTTTTGGATTCGAAATGCATGTGCTCCGAGTAGTTTGCTCCCCGCGCGACCGCAGTCAGGCTGCGAATCTTGAAACAAAATGGTGATCATTTTAAAAATAGATCATACATCACTTCGTTTGATGGACAAGATATTCAAATTAATCCATGTAAGAAAATTGAAATTTCAAAAACCCTAGGGTGAAAATTGTTGCTTGTTAAAAAAAGTCATTGGAAAATATCCTTCACTCTCCACTACTAATTATAAACTGCGTTAGAAATGGAAATCCGTGTCGATTAGTATATTATATCACGTGTCAGCCACGTTAGATATGGAATACAAGCAGATAAATATCTGCATGTGCTCCTCGTTGTTAACCCTAAGGTTAATACTGCTAAACTCCCTTGAAGGAGAGTTTTATCACATATCAATTCCAATGGTTTAGCTGTAAAAATGGCAGCTATTTTATCCTGTTAAAGAATTGTCTATCGACATAAGCATATTTGTAGATCAGATATCAAGACAAATATTATATATTTCGTAGCCTTTAGAAGAGGGTTGTTTAATATTTTTGTCGCCGCACTGCAACGTACTCATTAAAATGTGGTGTTCGCTAGCAGTAATTAATAGCAGCGCTTGTCAAAGGTGACCCGATGTTTGGCTCGTGCACACGAGTGTGCACGAAGTGTTTAAGGCAACAAGATCGGAATGTCCACGTCTCACCCTTCCCCCTTCCTCTCTCTCTCTCTTACTCGCTAACTCTCTCCCGAAGCGGAGAAACGTTCGCATCCGTGTGTCTGTGTTTGTGATTTGGGGTCATCGCCGTGACGACGAGTTGTGAGCGGGCAGGGTGAAGGGGAATCCAAGCAAGGGACGGAGGCAAAAAAAGAAAAACCCGGAGCAACGAAAAAAAAATAAACGTGAGTGGCCTGGGAAACGTGAAAAAAAATGTGCTGAGGGTGAGGGGAGCTGGAGGGGGGACGGCGAATTAGGGTGGACGGCGGTATGTGTCGGGGCGGGAGGGAGGAGGGGGAGACCCCGTGGGCGCCGGCGCGCTTCCCACCCGACACCCGATCTGGCCGTGTTCGGAGCCGGCCGAAAGACCTTTTTCATTTTCCCCTTCCCTATTTTCCTGGAGTTAACGCATTTTTATGGGCATTATGCTGAGGGGGGAAGGGAGGAGAGGATTTGAGAGGGAATTCAGCTATATATAACTAACGGAGGCATTTGCGCACAAGAGAGCGGGGGTTAGGGAGATGGGCACCACTGCGTGTGTGTGTTCTTAGGTGTACGTGTGTGGCTGTGTGTGTGTGAGAAGAGAGCGATGTTCAAATGGAGGAGGTTGGGGAGAGGGTGCGGGAGGACTCGCGTTGTCGTTGGGTTCGAATGAGAGAAAGGACTGCGCTGGAGCCGTCGGATCGAAGTGGTAAGTGGTCTTTCAGGGGTGCGAAAGAGGAGGCGTAGGTTGGGGGTTAGGTGAGGGTGGAAGAAGGGTTTGGGTTCAGGGTTTAGAGAAGGCTGTGGGCGTGGGGTCGGAGGAGGAATTGGGTGGAGGTTTCAGCATCGTGAGGGAGAGGGCGTCACGTGGGAGTGAAAGGCAGGATAGGGGGGGAGGGGTGATACGGAGGCAATTTTGGGTTGTAGATGGGGAATGAGTGTGCTCGCCCACCGTATCGCATTTGTTTTACTTATTCCTGGCAGAAATGAGTGACGCAAATCAAAATGGAGGGAGGAATTCCTGCGCGCGGCTTTTTTGAGACCAGCGGCATTAATTCTGTTCTAAAATTTTTCTGCCCACCCCCCCGGATCGATACTCCTTCGAACGGAGTTAAAACCTTATGTGTTAATTTCCCTGCAAGGCGACTAATTCAATGCTTTTCCCCCTGTTCCCTCTTCCGTCACCGTCTTCGACTAAGACATTGCATCGGAGAAAAGCCCAATATTTAGTAATGGAAAAATAGAAGTATTTCCTGCTTTGATTTATGAGCCGAATAAAATGTCTTACTATATGTCTTAATCTAGTCCAAATGTACTGAAAAAATATCAATGCCTGTGACTTGCAGTATAAACAAATCATAGTCGTATTTATTGATGAAAATTCTCCTTCGTATTCTGAAAAAGGTCATATCTTCATATAAAAATCTGTGATCTTGAAAAAATATGTTTATCCATTGTTATTCTGTATTAGATTAATATTTTACAATACTGACACGAAACCTCCATTCCATTAACATTTTTTCAAAAATAGTTGCATTCTAGTAGCATGAAAACTCATTCAATTTATTGGTGTAATTTTTTTCCTGAATATTTATGCTAGTGTTGTAGGAAGTAATTTAGTGCAGGTTCTTTAAGTATAGGCTGAGTGGATCCAAATCAATAAATTTTAAAGTGATAAACATTAACTTTGTACGCTTAGCCATGTCTGTTCTTTCTTTTTGTCTTGTCTTTCACCTATTCGATTCCATTGGTTATCTATTAACTTATTTCATCACTCTATTTTGATATAATGTCAGAATCGTGATAAAGGACTAAGAAAATTCAAGTTTTACTTTTTATCTTCGCCATATGTAGTTAAATAAGACTAATCAAGCGTTGAAACGGTGCTAGAATGAATTAAAAGTGTGAATAATGATAAGTTTTTCTCGACTCTATGAGAGACAGATTGAGATACCCTTCTTCTTGTAAATGTTTCTTCAAGATATTTACATCATGGTTTTCTCTCTATGCTCGCCTTAAATAAGGAGATCATTGAAGGAAATTTCTGCCTGACACCGTTTGTTTCTTCATGCCCAAGTAATTAAGTTTTGAACAGAATTTATTTTGTTTTACTCGAATGAAAATTTTTAAAGAATCGAAAAATGTCCGCAAACAAAAAATAATGATTTACTCGAAAGCTAAACAATAGCCTGTTTATTGTTTTCTCATAGAAACCGATAACGAAGATAGTCCGACCTCCAGCCTATTATACATGATGAATGAGTTATCATGATAACCTTA
Organism: Hetaerina titia; assembly: GCA_037158775.1. Classification (NCBI taxonomy): domain Eukaryota; kingdom Metazoa; phylum Arthropoda; class Insecta; order Odonata; family Calopterygidae; genus Hetaerina; species Hetaerina titia. The sequence continues at coordinate 83,096,287 of CM073778.1, forward strand.
TTTACATGTATCCCTCCGCTGAGGACAAATGGGAGCAATACATTATTATTTAATTCGATTTTTGCCAATGGAATCCACGAAACTACTCTTCGCAATTCCCTTGCTGCGGATTCTAAGATGGGAAACGCAGTAAAATCGGACTCGTCAATTACATCCTAAGTGATGAGAGTGCAGAAGCAATAAATAGCGTGAGGGAGATATCTCTTTCATCAGTATTATTTCCTTTGCTAGATTTATGGTTAAGTGCTGCTATTAAACGTTGCCCTAAAAGCCGTTTTTTCAATGAAAATTCTGATGAATTTTAGCTGATCATGAGCACGAAATATTCCGGATGAACACTATACATGCCTACGAATGAGTACTCATTATCTGTACGTGCTAAGGCGAGGGTCTCTGACACACTTCCTCCAGTTAACCTTTTTGATCTTGTGAAATAGAAACTCAGTTCACTGTTTGCAATTGCATATCACCGTTGGAAAGATTTTATCTGTAGACGTTGATATAATGTTACTTAAAATTCTCGATGACATCATATTTATATTTAACACTCGAAATATTTCCCTTTTATTTTCTCATATCTGTGCATGCTGCAATAAGTCATACTCGGGGTGATTCTGCGGTCGGTCGTACAAATCGCACCCTCAATGCTATCCAGAATTAGGTTCCCCGTACAGAACTGCGCTCGAAAATTTCGAAGCAACCGCTCTGGAACCAAAAAAGGATGGTTCCGAGAGAGGTCAATTCGCGAAAGAATTGCAGTCGGGCGTGCGATTCACGGGATTTTCCTGCGAAGCGGAATGGGCTGGCGGCAGGGTTATCGGTGGGCTGATCCTCTCCTCGTAGATATCCCGTTCTGCTGGACACACCCCCACGTGCCGTGTTGTGCCATGTCGCCCGATTCGTGTGCTCCCCCTGCCGTACCCCTCCATCCCATCTCCCTGAACCCCTTCCACCCAATATCGCCCCGTTTTTTCGCAGACGGCGTGCGCCGACGACCCGCGCGCTCCCTCTCACCACAACCGAAAAGTGACCATTTTCTGATCAACTGGTCCAATTTCCTCTGTCCACTTCCCCCTTTTCACGTTGCTGCAGCCTCCGCAACGCCCTTCGAAACAGCGTCGATCCACTCACAAAAACCCTCCTCCTCCTCCCCAATCGCGAGCGCTCAACTTCCCCCAGTTCCCTCCCGATGACTCTGGACCACGCTCTTCGGCAATTTACCCATTTCGCACTATCTTTCACCCTCATTCCTTTCCGTTACCAGCCCTCCTTCACCCGGAGCGTTTTCGATAGGACCTGCAGATCCCAGGGTGGACGTATCTGTGAGCCCCTCTGCGTTGTGTCGAGGTGGTCCGAGAGTGAAAGAGAGAGATGTAATTTATGTTCTTGCACCTATTCGAAAGTGATGTACGTAAAGCTCCTAAACTTTCATTAATACGGGTAACAATTAATTATGATGGCCATTCTATTAATTGTAACGGAAAATCTTTCCTCGGTACAAAGTTTTATTCCAAAAGATCATCAGAAACATGCGTATGAAGACGCGGACAAAAATGTCACAACGATGATTTTTTATGCAATTCAACGACGCTCACTACGTAATTGTAAATATGAGGAGGTGAATATTTGTAAAGTATAGGTAAATGGTTAATGTTGATGCGGCTAATGTTCAATGCGATGTAGAAAAAAATAGCGGATACTAGCGTAGAGTTTTATTTTAAATCTTTACGAATATTTGTGTTTGTTTTAACCATCGTGTGAGGAGATAAAATGTTGAAAACGATATGGCAGAGTTATTTACATCGAATAATGTTTTAGATAATTTAATCATATTTTTAGTTTATACTCAATAGTAGTAATACACTTTGTTTTTTGCCTGGAACTATGCGGTATATCCTGTTATCGAAGAAAAGAAGGGATCTTGGAATATTAAAGCCTCATATTATATTTTTCTGTTGGTTGAAGTAAAATATTGTTTTGACCCAACATACTCTCTTTTACTCTTTTTCTGGTGCCGAAAATAATTAATCAGCAATTTGAATCAAATCAAAGAGGATGTATCTTTTCTAACGTAGAAGTTTTCCAAACCTAAAGTTCATCTACTCCATTTCTTTTAGTACAGGTGCTCTGGTGCTAACATTCGATATTCCAGGTCCGATATTGAGCCCAAAGTGCCCCAGGTGGTGGAGTGGCTGTTTTGCCGGCAGCTCAAGTTAACGATCCTCCCGCAACTCTTGTTTCTTGTATTTTGTGGTCATGTTGCGTGAAACTACGCCTGCTTTTTTATTGCTGTTCATGTCCGTGAGAGACCATCAAATATCCTTACGCTCCTGCAATACACGTAACTATAAAGGTTGTTTAATTCTCTATTGTTTTAGTTTTCCCTTAAGTAATCCTTTATTTCATATAACTTTCGTTATTTTAGTTTATTTTTAATTAAAACGCTCTCATCTAAAGTTGCATTCCATTTGAAATATTGATAACTTCATTTTTAATGGCCCTTAAAAGGTCGCAGAATGATGATTGAAAGTTATTGTTTCCATTGACATGCTGAATCAAATCCGAATTTAAATACATGGCACTCTACATAGTTCCTCATCCGTGCAATAAGTTGTGAGGGTGATCTCATCAGTTTTTCGTCGACGCCATCGGGAATTTCCTCTTTCGTGTTAATAATGGTGCCTCACTCTAAATGTCTCCGTTGGGAGTAATAAATATATCAAACTATAAAACATAGACAAGAAAAATTGAAAAAAAATTACAAAAACGTATATTTAACGTACACATTTTCATTATTATGTTTCGGTAGGTTTGATAAAAAATTAGCATCAAAATAGTAGCTATTTAAAAAACTTGGTATCACCATAACGGAAAATTTCATCACATGAAACAAATACCAATATGATGTGAACAAAATGCCTAAAACGCGAGCACAGGTTTCATTTGATTTAACAACAAACGCTTGAAAAACGACTTTTTTTCTCGTTGTCAAACTGTTTCTTATTGAAAAGGTAAGCATAGTCAGTCTTTCCCACGAATTCGTAACAAGTGACACCCAAAAATTTATAATTTTACTACTACGGCCTCGGAGCATAAATAAGAGAAAATAGATTCCCATTGATTAGTATGGAAAATCAAAGATGGATATATTATTCGACTAAAACTTATAGCATACCAACTTGTTGGTACACACAAAAACAATGCGTAAATTAGGAACCTGAGCAGTACTGGTTAAGTTACATGTAGTCGTATTGTATATGAATAATTTTCTACATTAAGACTCAGAATGATGTAATGGAAGCAAATTTCCGTTGAGTTGTCTCATAAAATATTTGTTGAACCAGGTTTCGTTGACAATTACCACTCTTTGGGCTAACGCAATGAGTGTGTGTGCGATATGAAACCATCCAAAGACTTATGTGTTAGATGGATCAAGGAGGGTTTAAAAAAATGACATGCAGAGTAAAAATCATTGGCACTTGTGAAAATGGGCCAGTCTTTTATTCTGCACTCGACCGAAGTCGACCCATCGAGGCACCAAAATAATAATCGGTAAAAAAATCAATATTATATAAATAAAAGTATTTTTTTACCAGTAATCATAGGATATATTTCATTTTCAGTTTTATTATTTGTGAACAAATAATTTTCCCCATGGTAGAGCGTGTACTGTTTATCTTTTCTGAATGCAATGTGATTTTACCATCACTGTCACTGCCACTTATTTTTTTTAATTATTGTGTCATTTATACCCTGATATTAGTCACCTATGGTCATTCTATTCGTGCTAAAACAACTTAGCGAGTACTTTCATGAATATAAAAAATATCACAAAAATAAGACACAATCTTAATAGTTTCAAAGCTAAAATGTTGGTATTTATTTAATGAATTTTTATTTTGCTTGAAGTAAATTAGCATTACGTTGATTTTCTTGACATTCAATTTCTTCAAAAAGTTAAAAATAACATTGTACGTATACCCATATTAATAAAATAGTTTATTTATACCCTATCCCTATTTTCTTATCCATCCCACCGAAACAAAGAAATAAGAATACCAATAGAAGTGAATATCCGGGAGATAAATGAGACACAATATTGAAACAGTTATTCTCCCTGCGAGAATTCGTAATTTCCATTCCAAATACGTGTTTGGCCTTAATATATCGATTAACGGGACCAAAAGTCCTTCCCTCCCTTAACTTGCCTGCACATTGAAGTCCAGCGTGTCGCCTTGGCCAATCGATGGTGTGGACCACCGTTCTGTGGCAGCGCCCCTGTTTTATTGGGAATATTTCTCTAGATTAGAAACTAGGGAGTGAGTATTCCCAACGAGAGAAAGGGTGACATTACTGCGGTCGAAAGAATTGATTGCGAACGGACTGTTTGAAGACGCTTTATTGCCGGAATCATTGCAAAGAGGTCTTGACAGCTATGCAGTGGTAAGTAGTAGTGGGCTTCGGAAGGAACATTCTCGGAAACTCGGTTTGGGGCATACCTGTTGCCCTTTAAAAAAGAGGAAGAAAACTCGATTTATATCACCATCATAATGGTTAATGTTGGTAATATAAACTTTAAAAAAAACCAGCATACCGGAAAAATTATCCCACCATAGATAATGTTCTCCTAACTAGGGCATCTAAATTGGCACCAATTTCGGAGTGTAAAAATCATTCGCCTTGACCGGGATTCGTGCCCGGATCCCTCGATGCTCGGCCGAGTGCTTTAGCTAGTTAAGCTACCGAGGCGTCCTATTAAACTCTGAAATCGGATAACTCCGTTAAAAGTTACTGTTACGGCATCTCCCGCAGTTTCTTGAAATTTGCCTAAGGTAAAAACAACTTTAGTGTTTAGTGTTGGCTTTAACCTCTTGGGCTATGGCGCGTTGGGCACGACTACGAATGCCTGTGACATTGTATGTACGGTATTTCGTCACAACATCTTGTTCCTTTAAAGCCCCCAAAATTTCAGAGTTTAAGAGGATGCCTCGATAGCTAAACTGGCTAAAGCCCTCGGCCGGACATCGAAGGATCTGGGTCCGATTCCCGGCCAAGGCGAATGAGTTTTACTCTCTGAAATTGTTGCATTGCAATGCATGTTAGCGGATGACTCCGTTAAAAGATACTGCTGCGGTATCTCCTGTAGTTTCTTGGAATAAGGCATCTAAATTTGCAAAAATATTGAGTGCACGTACGCACGTTGAGTGCACGTCAAGGATAGAGAGCTAAGGTTGAACTTAACGTAAAAAAACAATGAATTTGGATTTGAATTAGACCGTGCAAATGCTATTAGGAAAGGTATAAGGAAAACCGAAGTCACCAGAATTCACTCCATGTCCACTAATTATATTAATCTATTTTTCGGCTTGCTTCCCCGAAAAATGTTTTGCGTTGAGCTGTAACATCATAAATGATCATGTGTGCAAGACTTACGGCTTTGAATTTTTCCGTGACTTTTCGACTTACATTTCTTCGGGTGGACGAAATATGATAAAGAATATCGCGCATGCCGACTTCCGATTATAAGGAAGTTCTCAGGAGAGCCGGAGATGCTTTTCCATTCCAGTTGTTGGACAAATAATGCTGTATTACTAAGAGCTTATATATCTACACAATGTTCCCTTCAATTTGGAGAGCTAACCACACCGGTAGCAGTTTCCGAATTTCTAATGTTCTTATCATTATACCGGAAAAGTGAAATAACTATTCAATGATGGAGATATTGCTGTAAAAATGGGAATTCTTTCCATCCTTCCTTCACAAAGGATTTTATTTTTATGACTCTTTGGCAGTTTTTTCCGCTGAGAAAGAGCGTTCCGTCTCATTGTTTGGATTAAAATGATGTCCTTCGACATGCATTCCATCGCCGCCACTCCACTATTCCCTTTACGGCGTTTGGTGCATGGCTCATTTTTCCTGGGACCGGAGTAACTTTTGGGGTGAGTTCGGTGGTCACTCTTTTTAACTTCATAAAGGCGTCGGACGAGGTGCAGAAGAAGAATGTCGCCCCTTTTTTTATACGTGCGGTCTCCTCCGAAAGAAAAAAAATACCTACCCCATACATTTTTTCTCTCCGGGAGGGCACCCACGTCCCCACGAAGGAAAATGAAATTAATCCCTTTCAGGGCGAAAAAAGGAAAGGGAAATGGGAAACAGAAAGGGTCATGGGGGGGGGAGGTGGTTTCGGCCTAAGAAAAAGCGAACAGCCTCTCACTCACGCACACGTACACTGGTACTCATCCAGAATATTAAAGAGAGGCTGATTATCGTCATAAGCTGTTTTATAGATCGCATAGATCATCATCGCTTGCTTTCTTATGTATGTTATGTATATTCACGGAAATCAATTATCTTGGGGAGGAGAGAGAAGCCCGAAATTTTTATACTTTAGCGTTTTTCGTATTGCTTTTTGCATGTTTTACTGACCTAATGAATGGACTATATATCCTGAACTAATGAAGTTATTAAAGTTATAACATTACTATCAGCGTTCAGTTATCAGCTATCAGTTTTCCATCGTATACATAGGCTTTGAATGAACACAGACTCTTAAGAACGGCACAAAAATACCTTTCTTTGGATCTTCTAGCAAAACATTTTGAAATCCAGCGCTAAAATAGACCCATCTTCAAATACGTATTCTCCCTCCCTCCCTTCATAACATCCAACATGCCTATGCTATTCCTAACTCTCACTCTCTTCTCAAATGCTCTCCCATCTATCACAGTGTTCAACATCCCATCGAAAAGGAAAATACTCTGCCTGTACGTATTTCTCCTGGTCCTTTGAATTCATCCCAAAAATCCCCTTCAATCTCCTCTCCCACCATGCTATCTTCATCCTTCTCCACACGCTATTTTAAAAAGCCTCCAATACATGCCTATCATCTTGCTTCATTGCCCTTGTTTATGCGCCATACAAAACCACGCTCCATACAATTGTTTAAACAAATTGTTTTTACATCCTCATTTAACGTCCCTATCATCGATTCCTTCCTTAATGTGACAGCTCCGTTGACTAATCTGATTCCTAAAGTTATGTCTCTACTACTTTGACCATTTTAGTCCACAACACTTCCGAAATAGGTCAAGCTTTTTACCCGCTATAGTGAATCCACTCCTATTTTAATATTCAACTTAGACTTCCTTTTTATCACGGTATACTTTTTGTATTTTTACATTGATTCTCATCCCTAATCAATCGCATTCCATATCTAGGGCTTTTCAATTCGCTCAGCAATTCTTGCAGCCCCTTGTCATTTTATGAGTTCCCCACCAACTTACATTCCTAACTCCAACTATTCCCATGCCTCCTTATCTATTTCCTCCACATACACGTTGTACAGTGCAGGAGATAATGGACAATACTGTACCCTTCTTCTTCCTAATATTGTCCATTGTCCATCCAGACTCACCAACTCGCACCTGAGCACACTCATTCCATAGTCCCAAATCGTAGTCCCCTTCCTCACTACCAATCCCTTATTTCTAATTCATGTTTCCTGCCAGGGGAACCCTCAATTATGTCCCCAAATTTATCGTCTATCTTATTTTTTCCTACCCAAGGTAACTTTTCGGCATGTAGTTCTGAACAGTCGCCAAAGTCTTTGGTTCAACTTTTACTTGCCAATAATATTTTATTACTCACTTCGGCTTTATTTGCGGGAATTCCCAACCTATATATTCAATTTGATTGCCAATTTCGCTGGATGTCTTCCCCCACACTGTCTATTATTAGTCTGTAACTATCGCCAAGTTATCCGCTCTCACCGAGAACTTCTAACATATCTTTATTTTCTCTCATGTTTCGCTTTAAATTTTCAACTTTCCCTGTTCTAAATATCTTTCCAACATCCATTTCTCTATTCATTTTGGATCATCTTTTGTTCGTTTGCTGTGGATTTAGTTTTGCAAGATTTAGGTAAAAAAGATAAGAATCAAGTTGATCCCCTGCGTTTGCCTTCCAGTATCACTTGAATGAATCCCACTAGTAGAAATTGTGGCCACCTGGCATGCGGGTGCTTTGGCATTTGGAAAGACATGATAAGTAAAATATAATTTTTAAAAATCTATTTGTGTTATTTATGATGGATTAGGGGGCAGCAGGGGAAGAGAAGTTTTCAGGAGGTGAATAGATCTGTAAACCGATGATTCGGCGATCTCTTCCTAAACAACATGAAAGAATGCTATAAAAATTGGAATAGTATACATATACTGCAGCGGTGCAGAATCATGCAGGCAAGGAAGAGTACCATTAAGGTTTTTCTTAATTTAGCATCGCTCTAATAACACCTTCGATAATGATTTGTACACAAGAAATGTATACAGGTACTACACTAAACCCACCTATACCAAATCCACCATAAAGATGTATGACAGGGTGGGCACTCACCAGACAGAATGAGCAAGGGATAAGGGTGAGGAAGGGAAAAGGGGAAAAAAACATTCGCTAAAATCCTCGAAATAACGTCCAAATTTTTCCCAATGAAATATTTCTTTGGTAAACGAAAAATGAGGAAATAAAGAACCACAACCATTTGTTCGAAATTTCTCAACCATACTAAGATAGGCCATGCAGAACTGTAATGTAAGAATGGGGAATGTTCAATTATTTCATGCTTATGTACCTCATGGTCCCAACCCCTAGGATCACGAGAATAAAATGACACACCCCGCAGTTGGTAGCGAACGGCGTGAGGCATCACCCCGGCGGAGAGGATCGAGGGATGGCGAGGGGAGGTTGAAAACACTACAAAAAGAATAGGGAATGTTGTAATGTGCACTACATTAATTATATGACAGCCCCATGATGTCATACGGGAAGGGATTTTCAAACAAAACCCACATGACTATCAATAGGTCACTATAACTATATCAATATCATATGGATGAATGTGAGTCGATTACCCTTTAAAAAATAGGCTAGGGGTTTGAAATTAACGTTAAGGTGGAAAGGTGGATTAAATTATAATGTTAACATATAAAATAAACAAAATTCTATTTCATATAAAACGTATGTAAAATTGATTTGGAGGTACGATTGATAACGCACTTTCGGCATCGATTCGTTAAATTTTTCCTCTCGGTCATTCGACCGCATCCCTTCTGCTCCCTCGAAAAGCCTCCCTAATCCAATATGGTCTTTATTTTTCGAACGACTCCCGACGAAATTTTTCGGGAGATCCTTTTGAACGCAGATGGTCTTTTCTCTTTGCGGTGTGGAAATGAGTGCCTCGTAATTAAATCGTCCAAACGAATACGTTTTTTTTATCAAGTTTCTCTCGCCCCTCAATTTTGGAGACATCAAGTACAATTTTCACTGGAAAGGCCAGCAGAATCGTTCACAAATTCCGAAAGCAGTCCTTTCGTCTGGTATTGGTGGAAGTTTTCGTAGGCATGGTTATCGTCAACAGAAGCAAGTCGGAGGTGGTTTGTCCGGGAAAGGGGTGAAGGGGAATCGGTGTAGGTGTTGATGGGTCGGTTTGGGTCCGCGGTCCTCTGATCCAATCTTGTTTAGGATATCTGCGTCCTTACTCGGTGATGCAGCCGTCAGGTGCCGGCCGGCCGCTACGGTGCTCCACAACCTCCCTCCCCTTTCCCTCCCAAAATCCGTCCCAAGAGATACGAGGTCGGCTCGACATCAGCGCAATCAATTTGATCTCTCTGACGGATGGATAGATATGCGTCTGGATTCGGAGAACATCGTGAACCTGTGGTTACTACCTCTTTCGTTGAATCCATCTTTGCTTCATGGGTTGACCAATGTGGTCGGTAGATTTTCGAGTTTCGGAAAATTATTATCTGCTCCCGTGGTCACAGTTACAACGTTACCACATTCTGTCTTTAATATGGAGTTCCAAAACTTAAATTTCTTGGAGCCTGTCCTCACCAATTATTTATTGCCACCAATTTTCCCAGAAACAAGGAAGTAATTAACTAAATATATTATATTAAAAATTTTTGAATTTGAAGTTTTCCTAAGTATATATTTTTAGAGATAGAACACGTTAATGTAGAATGAAGAAGACAAGAGCTCAATGCACAAATATAATTTTAAATAAAATATGCTAGACAATCTCACCTATAGCCTCTTAAATGGTATGGTAGAGTACTTGCGATTTTTCTGTCTGCTTTTTAGCTCCAACATCCCCCCTCGTCTTCCTTTTAGCACATTTCGGGGTTCCCATTCCAAAAGATTACTCTGAGGTTGTTTTTACCCACTGTTTATTTCAGGCTCGTATTAAAGGTTTCATGAATCTTTAAAAAATTATGTACTTGGATTTTCAGCGAAAAATTAAATATTTTAAACCACATTTAACAAATATACATTCTCTACTATAATTTTTTTGCGACTTCCGATTAACCTCTTTCTTCCCATTACATGTGAATTTTGTTTGCTGAATATTTTCTTCGCAAAGAATTTTCCTCCATTTTTCGTACCTTTATTTAGCATTGCTATATCATTTCTAACACAATTCGTGTATAAAAGTTTGTCCTGCTCCTAGGTTAAGCCTTACACAGTTATATGCATATTTGTTTAGGGTTCTAGTTAAATTATTATATTATTTTATTTTCCTCAATGTTTAAAATTATTCCTAAATACAACTTGTTTGTCCTTTTATTGGCATTATATTTATGTCACTTACTGCACTTTCGAGTTCTAGAGAATTAAATATATGTTTCCGTTTCATTCAAGGTAAGTATTTTGGTTTGAATTAGTCTTCCTTCTTGTAAACTACTCAGGAGTTGTAAGCAGTCAGCCAATTAATTACTCATAAGTTCCCTTTAAACCAAACTAATGACTTTATTTTTCGTTTGGGAGAATTGACACTCAATATGCAACAAAAAACTAGTAACATGAAAAATCTGGTAATGAGTCCTCTGCTTTATTCATTAATGAGTTACAATTTTAGGAAAATGAAATTTGATGCGTTTTTTCATCTGTATTTCCCCTGAATGTTTTAGTACCCAGAACAACACACGGCTTTATTTTTGTTACGTAAGCCAGAATTTGAACTGGAAAATGGCGCCCTCTCCGGTCTCCAAGAAATATCATATACACGGCTTAACACTCTCCTTAAGCAAAAATTAGATGATTAATATATTGAAACCGAAGAAATGGTCTTAATCTCCATATTTCGTTGGAAGGAGTGTTCTTAAAGGTTAAGGGAAGTTAACACCACAGTTAAGACAACAGAAATAAGATACGCGTAATTTTGTTCTTGATTTAATCTATTATAAACAATGGGAAAAATAGCGGAATATAGCCAAATATCAAACATCTCATTGTGTTCTAAATTTTAAGGACGAATAATAAGTTAGCTTAGTGGCTGTTGGCCGAACCACTTCTTGTCACAGTAATCTTGTTGGGAAAATGGAACAAAATGAATCAGAATATAGCTTAACTTATTGCGACCTATGTTTCTATGTATTACATCGTCATGAGGTGAAACCTTAGACGCCGTAACAAAGGCAGATTTTGACCATTTAGGGACCCTATTCTTGAGGAAAATTTGAAGAACGATTTACTTACCAGTAAAAGCGATTCTGTCGCCATTTGCAACGTAATAGCGTGACACGAAGGGAGAATAGTCCCACGTGTTCGCCCCTTTCTCAGTTTCCCTCGTTCTAAACGATTCTGCCGCCGTGAGCCGAAGACCAATAAAGTAAATCGTCTGGTATTCTTCCCTCACCGAAATCCGGATGAGTAAATAAGCACGGAGAATCAGGGCGTGTGGGCACTGTTGGGAATTTTTTTATGAAAGAGGTTTATGAGAGATTCAAAGGTAAGGTTTAGCGCCGTCCTTGGGATGAGCGGGGTGTCGTGAAAGAATGGAGGTCCAGGGTGAGTCCTTACATGGGACACCTTGGGGTAAATGGGAGTGCGGGAGGGTTGTCGAAAGAGGAGGAAATGGAGCAAAGGAATTAAGGGTATCTGATTCATGGTTTGGGTATGATAAAAATTCTGGCAAGAGAGAGAACAGATCTTAAGGGACCGGGTTTATTTGGGATTGGCAAACAGGGCATGGGAAAGCCCCTAGGATAGGTTTAGGGGAGTTAAGGGGTGTCATTTAGTTCGGAGCACTAGGGAAGATGCGGTGGTTGTTGATAAGTTGGGGGTCGATGTCAGCTTGTTGGAGAGGTGGGGACGAAGAAAGAATGATCATGCATCTTGTGAATGGGGGTGTGAGAAACTTTAATCCGAATCGGGGTAAATCGTGCCCGTCGACGTAAGACCTGGGATTTGTGACCATGCATGTGTTACGATCGATTTAGAGATTAAAAATTCCTTCACATGACTGGTTTGATTGGGATTTGATTTCAGGCCAAATTATCCATCGGTTTTATATTATTTTTAAAACACTGCCCTATGCTCTTGGTTAATCAGGTCGCTGACTCGGCAGTGTTAATTGCTGCTGGAGTGAATTGTAACAATACAGTAACTTTGAGATGAAACTTAAAAAAGTTGCCCTTCTTACTTGACGTTCTTGTGTCTTTATTACATGACGTGCATGAAATAAACGTTCCTGCAATACAAATTTGGAAAGGGGACCGCTCGAATTTCATATCGATACGGATCAATATCCGCTGGAAGGAGTGGTAGCCTTTATCCAATAGGTTATTTTTTTGCTATTATGCGGATTACTTACGAACACAAAAAATCGTAAAACATATATATATATATATATATATATATATATATATATTCGTTAATAAAATATGGAGGTAATTTTCATTTCAATGATCCCCCGTAGCTCTCTCACATGCGAAATAAATGACAGTCAAGAGCCCATTGCAAACAGAACTCGAATATTGTGACGGGTAAATAATTTTTTCAAGATACGCGACGAAATATAAAAATATCATCGCTTTGGCGAAACTCAATTTCTTTTGTTCAGTCATGATTCCACCCGGGTTTTTTCAACCCCGCGAGTGAAAGTACTTTACGTGTGGCGGTTGCGAGGATCTGCTAGCAAGCAATTAGAATATGCGATATTGGACCACACCGTTAGAGATAAAATTAACAGAAGGAGCTCCTCAGCGCTTGATTTAAACTTGTTACTATTCACGGTCAATACTGAAGGCAGGGACAAATACCGTTGTGCCTACTGCTCTTAATCGCTTTAGTGTTAATGGAGATGAAAAATAAACCGGCTGCAGAGGATAGCATTCGTTTGTTTTGCTACAGTAATTAATTCAATTTACATTCATTAAATGTTTGGACTTATGGTTGAACAAAAAATTACAATTTCTCCTCACCTGTAATTTCACAATCATTAATACCATTTTGTTTGCTTCGGAAAATGTTACGGGAAAACGTGAGCAATCAATTGCTTCCATTAGTATGTCATGCTTAAAATATTTTCAATTGGAAATAATATTCAAGTCAAAGAAAGTTGAGATTATTAATCTAAAATGCGCTATTTAAGGATTTCTTTGAAGCCGCACCAATGTTAAAAGAAATAGCCTTCGTAGTCTGAAACAGGTCTCGAGAGATAAAAAACGATTTTCGTGATGTTCAAAGACCGACTTTCATTGCTGGACTTCAGGTTTCGGTGCTGAAAGCCATACTAAAGTGCAGTTCTCGAAATTAGAGGTCAAAAGTTGTCAAAGTTTTCCAAAAACAACCAAATTTTAACTAAAGCCTCTAAAATCGCAGCTGAGTCGATTCCATTGTGAAGTGTCATTGGATTGTTAGATTTGAAAATCAGCAAGAATTGTAGCTTTGGTCAAAATGAAATTACTCATATTTATTGTCATTCTTCATGTGAATATTTACCTATTTACGGGTTAATTTTTTCTGTTCTGGATCTGGCTACCGTAATTCTCGCTGCCTCCATTCCAATATGAATAAATAATAAATATAAAAATTAGAAACTGCTTGCGGAAGAAGATTTTTAAATATTAAATTAATTTCAAAACCGTAAAACTTGCATGGTCAGGCTTCACTTTGTGGAAGTTTTGTATGCCCCTCAAATGAAAGAGAGAACGTGCTTTTCCACATATTTTAAAATTGCATGGAGAAGTGTATTCCCTCCTTCATTTGACGGATTTTAAAACTTTGATTATAACTACCAGCCCTCAACTTACTTTGGTAAATGTTCACTCTCCCAATGCTCCTTAACATTTTTGTTTTGTACACAGTATTAGGATGAACGCTGTCTTTCAAATCAAAAATATTGGCTAAGTTTTAAGAGTGACACTAGAAAAGTCCAACTGCATTGTACGTGGTCATCCGGGTAGTATCTCCTCTTCCATTTTTAAAGAAAATGTGATGTGGCATGCAACCACTGTACTTTGAACTTAAAAATATTATTTGAACACTTACTTTTGGCTTATATTGTAACCTTTCTATTTGAAAACAGGGATATCGGTTCTCATGAGCTGATATTAATCATTCCGCCTCCGAAACCACGGAGGCTGGTGCAGCCATTCCACGTCTATCGCGAGTTTACACCGTCACGTGCTATCAAGGCTTTTATTTGCTTTTTTTCCAATTGAACCATGAACGTATATGTGCGTGCGCGTAAGGCAATCGGCCTAAGGTCTAAAAAGCGTGAAAATATTTGGCCTCGATATCACCACCTCGATCTGTCGTAAGATATCAGCAGTCAAATGTGTGACACAGCCTGGTTGTACCGTTTTAATGCACTGATAATGTGGAAATCAGCCAAGATTATTGTTTGTTATATTAAACTGCTCTGGTACCACTGAGCCTCTTCCAAAGTATCGGCTTACAATTCCAGATAATTTATTATTCCTGCTACTGCTATACCATCTCGAAAATTTATGATCTTTAGAACAAATCAATCTCCTCGTACATATTTTTATATTATACTGAAAGTTTAACATTTGATTTCAAATATTTAACTTCAGATGAATTGGACAATCTTCTAGTTTATATTAATCCGCTACTTAAGAAATCCCTCCTTGAGGTTTTTTGTGGAGAGCACTTTAAGTGAGTACGCCGTCCGTTGGATGGGACGTTAAACTGCGAATCCCTTGGTGCCTTTCGACAAGAGTAGGCTAATGCCGACGACGAATTCCTCTCCACCCTTCATCCTTTCCCATCCATCCCTAATGGTGCGAATGACCTCAGTTGTCGGTCGCCTCCCCTACGTACTACAACTACAATAAACTTGTAATCACTCATCCGACTCAAGAGGAATTCACACACTGTACATCGTCCGAGAAAATCTTCTTACGAAGTTTATCCGTCTTAGAAACGTTTTTCTCACACGATATACGAATAAATTAGTCTAAATTTATTCCAAAGAGTAATACTCTGAATGAGAACAAATGTTTTTCTACCCTTGAAATTACAAATAAATGCGATATTTTTGGGTGGGAGTCGAACCGAAGGTACAATCTGGTGTAGTATATCAACTCCCAACCAGCGAATCTAAACCTGTAAAGACGGTTTTGTATATCGTCAGTATTTCAATCTTAAGATTGGTTTATTACAGCCCTCCAATCTTCCTTATTAAGTGTTAATTCCCTTAAGTGTTAATTTCCTCACCCTCCGATAGGTTCCATATTTTACGTCCTTAATTTGCCCTATTTACTTGTTTCTAGGCCTTCCTTGCGGGATCTTTCCTTTAATTGTTCGTTCTATTATGTCTTTAACTAATTCATTTTGCCGCAACGTAGGTCCAATCCATCCAGTCCAACTAAATTATTTGCTCTAGAGCTCTTTCCTATATATGGCCCTTTCCTTTTCTGCTCTTCTATATACTTCATCGTTCCTCGCTTTGTCTGTCCTTTTAATCTTCAGCAATCTCCTCCAGCACCTTGTTTCAAATGCTTCTATCCTTCCTTGGTCCACTTTTCCAATATTCCATGTCTCCGAACCGTAGAGTTCCATGCTCCATACGAACGCTTTGATGAACTGCTTCCTTGTTTGCAATATTATATTCTGTGAACATAGTAGTTGCTTTTTCTCAACGAACGCCTTCTTTGCTTGGGGTATTTTTTGCTTGTATTTGGTCGAGCTTCTTCTATCCTAAGTTATACCGCTGCCCAAGTGCATGAAGGATTCCACTTTCTCCAGTTTCACCCCCAGAATTGTGATACCTGCTATCAGTTCTCTTTTCCGCACACAATTATTTTATTTTCCTTATATTGCCCCAGTACATGGTCCTTAGTATTCAGTTTTTCTTGCAGGTTTACTGGTCCTCTCGCGTCTCTGCTCCTACTGCGATGTCGTCTGCGAACCGCAGCATGTTAATTTTTCGCCATTCACCTTGACCCCTTTGATGCCCAATTCTTGTGCTTCCATTGTTGCCTCTTTTAGATATACGTTTAATAGTCTGGCGACAACCCTATTCACTGGCGACAAGCAAGAGCTGCAGCTACCCCACATGAAAGCATTCTTACTACCGCACCTCAGCACATGGGAAGAGACCAATAGACAGAGGAATAATAGGATATCAAATTTAAATGGTTACCTGTATACAGTTCGCATATTGCTATTTTATGCGTACTACCACCCATTTTTTTCTCCTCGACAATTTTCTTCTCTGTGCGTGAATTTACCATTCACTTCAACATGAAGCTAAAGCCATTTATATCCAAGTTCAAAATTCAATATTCATGTGAATATCATTATGATGGATAATAAGCAGCTCTCAATACCGTCACGTCGGTAAATTTACTTTTTCATTTCTGTTGCCATTGATGAATTGATTTTTACAAAGGACTATTTCTAAGCATCAAATTATTTCTTGTATAGTCTAGAGATGTTCGAGAAACTATTCAACGTGCAAAGGAACAACTGCAGGCTGATTTCGATTCTGAGTTCAACCAGAAACTGGCCTCAATGAGAGAGAATATCAAGCAATATTTGAGCCGTGCTCAAACGAAGTACCAAAGTCAGAAGGTGGTCATGTGAAATGGCAATAAAGGCCCGTGGACAGGCAAGGGAAGAGAAGGAGAGAGCATTGGCAAGAACTGTTACTGCACATTTGAATATGCGGGATGCACTCGAACGCCGAAAAGTGTTCCTTTTAGATTTCATTGTGAAGGGAAAGGTGGATTTGTACGAGTTGAGAAGATATGTGAGAGACATTAAGTCATTGCGTACCAGAGAATTGAACGATCTCGAAGATGAACTACGCATGAAGCAGTTGCATCTTGCTGATTTGACGAAGTACTACGAAGAGAATTACTTGGGTCCTCCTGAATTCACGGACAATTATGCACATGAACAGTAATTATAATTATTGATTAATCCTGCTAATTAAATATTTTTTGAATGCTTAAAAATATATATATTGAGTGTAATAGTTAAACGTTAGTTTATAAGAGATATCCCGATTGATTTGAAAAAGAAATATCTCAAAATGAAGTCATATGCATTTCCAATTTTCTGATGGAATTATGGCAAATAGAACTTAAAGAAAGACACTTTATTACCCTTCAAGCCGCCACTTGAGTGTGTGGCAGGGGGTGAATACACACCAAACTAATTTTGAGCCAAAATTGAACCTACCATGGTCGGAAAATGTTATTCTGGTCTCATATTATTCATTATTAAATTACTATCGTATTACTAAATATGAGATACATGTAAATATATCATAGATTACAAATTATAGAAATTCCAGCATAACGTATTTTACAGTCCGTGATAAGGTTGCTACCGGATCTAATTAGTTCATTCATCGTGTAAAATGGCCTGCAAGTTTCTAAATATCGTTCGTTAAGTCTTTCTTTCTTCCATATTTTTTGCTGAAATTATGGCATTCCTCTGAATTGTAAGGGTGGGCATTACATATGCACTTCTTGCAAGTTGGACTCTGTCCATTATTCATTTTAAATTTCCTTCATCTATTTTCAATCCAGTTAATGGAATGATCTAATTTTTCCTTAAGTATGCACCCTAAAATGTTGTCATTTCTAGGTTAATGTGAAGTATTCCATCAGAATGATATCGCATTCAATACACTTTTATAAGTAACTCCAACTGAACTGAAAGTAAGAGCCCAAGTGTGATATCAGTGAAGACATGATATCCCATAGAGCATGCTACCTTAAACGGGAACGCAGGAACTATATTTTTATCATATCTGAGTGGTCAATATTTTTAGCATGAGTAATGAGGGAGAGCGATTATCCGATTAAATTCTTGGCGTAAGATATGAATATCACGAGAAAAGGAAAGTGTCTCCTAATTTGTGAAACTGGCATAGGCTTGAAAACCTGGGTGAGAAAGATGATAATGAGGTTGGGATAGGGATATACCTGAGGCAGCTTGGCGAAATTCGAAAATAAGGTATGGAGCACTAATGAGAGAAAATCCGAGGCAGAAAGAGGAGGGCATGGGAAGTGGGGGGGAGGAGGTGGTGTGGGGTGGAAAGTGGGAAGCGGGGGTAAGTGGAGATAAGGGCTTTCTTTTTTGAGGAAGTGGGCTCTGTAATTAATGAATTTATAAATGTTTAAAAAGAACGGAAATTCATTCCCGGACCAAAATCCCATGGAAAGCGAATGGAGCTCATGAATAATAGAATTTGATTTCAGCATCCGTTCCGAAGGTCCGATTGCAAATTTCCCGAATAATACATTTGCAATGCTTAATGGGTAATTTAAAAAAGTTGCTTTATTAAAGTGGACGATTACTTGGGAGGAGTGAAGATGAAGCAAAAATAATAGCGTAATGTCGAGTGTCAATTTGAGTGTTTTATGTTTGTTTAGATTATGAAGGATGTAATTTTTGTTTTCCATTTTTTTAGGTGACGCACTCATTTTTGTATGAATTTTCCTACCATCAACTTTTTATCACAATTTTAAAAACTGTATTGTTGTTCGTTAGCTCTTAATTATAAGTCTCCTGTCTTTGCTGATATTATGTCATATCATCTATCTAATTTCTACAATGAAATCAATTGAGGCAGAAAAATGAATTTTAAATTTCTCTAACACTTGGAAACATTTGGAATATTTCTTTGAGTTTGTTTTGAGTTTTATCAAAGTTTTGCATATTATTCTTCACTCGATGCTGCATTACTGCAGAATATTGTATTATCGCATTATTATTAATTGCATTGCATTATTATTAATGTGGTTGAAATCGGAGTTTCATATTATAGGATAAAGCCATTAAACCTTTCTAAATTGTAATTCGTTTTGTTCGAAAATTATTACGTACGTTATGAAAACTAAATGGTTAAGAAAGTATTATCTTTCCATCATATTTCGTATGCATTTTTGAAAGCGTATGGGTGGAAACACGGTACTCATAAGCTCTCTGACTGAAACTCTATTTCTACAGGCCACCTGCTTCCAGCGTTGTTGATCTTTCAAAGCTCGATGAACAAAACAACCAAACTATTCAACAAGCATAATACCAAAATGAGGGCTAATAAGTAAAGTTCATAGGATGTGTTATTTTAGAGATAGAGCCTTATTGGAGTTTTGATGAGAGTATTCCCCATGGCTTTTAAGAATCTTGTTCGCATGGAGAATGACTTAGTTTCTGATCCAGACCTTCCCAGAAAATAACACTATGGGTAAAGTAGGCATGAATTTTGGCAAATGAAATCAGTATCAAAATCTCTTTTCAGGTAGCTGAAGCAAGTTGATTGGTATTGTACGTCCTACTGGTAATTTTATTGATTATCTCTTCAGAATGAAAATTTAAATCAAGATTTTTAATTTGTGATAATGCTAAAAATTTTAAGTAGCTGAACTGGCGAAAAGTTTTATGAGAATCTAATCTAAGAAGAGGAAAAAATAGGCGTATTGACGTTTTAACAAAATTGTAGAAAATATGTTTTATTCCCATTCTTTAGGAAATTGTTTGACCTAATCCAGTTTGACATGCTTGATATGATGTGACGAGCAAACTTGGCAGTATCTATAAATGTTGCTCCCTTGCTTAACGTAGATGAATTCTATTACCCCTATGAAATAACATTTAACCCTTGAATAAATCAGTGTGAAGGTAATTAGTATATAAAACAGGTGAAAGTGGTCATAGTCTTGAGTTTCGTCACGTCCCACTATTTGCTTCAGCTATACTAGATCTAAACGTCCTGGAACTAAATATATGGATGAAATTTATTTGAGCCGCTTGTTTACGGTTTAAAAGGTTATTTACATTTCTGATACAGGATAAAGCGGTACTATTCATTTCAATTCTGATTAATTTGTAGTAGAAACTTTTATTTTCTAAAGTGAGGATTTAAATTAAGTTTAAAAAAGTCCCAATTTCCGCTTTCTGATCGTAAATTTACCAAATAATTCCATTGATAAAGTAATGTGGAATAGTGAATCTTCTTTTATGAAAGCATGCACAGGGATATCCAAAATATTGAAATGTGCTTAAAATATTTCACCCAGCTCAATATTTCACAAGTCTCTCGAATACTTGAAAAGATTAGGATTGATGTAATATTTTCACTAGAAATCCATCCAATATACTCAAAGAACTTACTGAAAGTATCGCATTTGATTGAAATATAGAGCGTTTTGGGAAAAACCTTTTTTGGTGCTGATGAATTTTAAACTAGAATAATATAGACAAAGTTGTAGAGAATTTTTTTACTCTTAGGCATTTATTATACTTTATTACTAGGCATTTATTATTACTCCTTACCTTATTCATTAAGCCTTACCTTATTCATTAAATAAACTTAAAACGAGGTGTATGCTCGCCTTAAAAACGTGTGAGTGAGAAATAAAACCGTATGTACTTGTGCTATGAATAATGTGTTAACGGGACGCGATTTTGAACGGTATATGAAATTGAAGAGTACGTGATTACGGACGAAGTGTGGCGATGGACGGTGCGTAGTATGTACTCGTGTGGTGTACACCTAATCCTTGTGTGATGGTAAAGGAGAGGTCGGTAATCTTAAAAGTGTCATTGAATATACGAGCATTTTGTCTCATATCTGTTCTTCTTGTGTGTGTATGTACGAGGGTCATCCGGAAAGTAGTACCCGTTCGTGCCGCATGAAGTGCTGACGACGGGTACTACTTTCCGGATGACCCTCGTACGTGCATTGTAAGAGTGACCAGTGATCACACTGGACCGTTGCCACCAGGAAAATTGCCTAATTGCAACGAAGTATGTAAATAAATAAATAAATAAATACTCTATTCTATCTTAAGAGCTACCGTAAATCTCTATAGTACTTTTATACGAACAGTTAGTACATTTATGGGAATTTTCCACTGGGTGTTTTTGATTTTCGGTCATATTATTTCATACGCCTTTAAAGTTCATTTTTCGTTAGTTTATTAGTGTTTCCTTCTTGTGTTATTCACACTATGTAACAAAATTTTGAAGTAAGTTCATCCCTAATAGTATACTCTGTTTTCCTCAAGCATTTATCAGGCTTTCAAATAGGTTTGTTGTGGCCAATAGAGCTGAGCTGAAATGGTTGGGTATTTGATGGAATGCTTTTGTAACGCATTGTAAAATATATATGTAAGGCACATTGGTTAAGTCTAACGTGATAGACCTTAGTTTTAGTCTGCCTCGACGCTTCAGTCTTTTATTGAATAATTTTTCAATTCCTTTTGTTTGGCAACCATTGGTTTTTAATGGCTAATAGTTTCTTTTTTAACCTTTTAATTGTTATTTATTCATTACCCTTCCCAAGCACTTCTCTCTGAAATAATAAATTTTTCACCAGAAGATGCTGAATGTTTCTCTAGAGGAAAACTGCTATTATTACAAAGACTATTTTTGTTTGATATCCACCGTACCACCTTTCTTCCATCGTTACCGTTCTTTGCACCATGGACTGGAAGACAGTTTGCTTAGAGGAATTTTGTTGGAAAGAGTCTGTTGTAATGACACGAACTGTATCAGTTACCTTGCAGTAGATAGAACACTCAAGTTTTCTCCTCGCATTGTGGTATTTATTTGCAGGAAGGTAATTGCTCCAATGTGATTCCTTTCCATCGTGAAGCAAACGTTATTTATTGGGGATGTGAGTTTAGTAGTTTTAGAAAGAGATACAACTGCATGCCACTCTTGGTCCAAAGGCGAGAGATGTGCGTCATATATGTAAAATAAAAGTTAATATAGGGAAAGGCGTCATTAATGGGATTAAATAAGCTTTCTTCAGAGTGGAAGAGAAAAGTGAGGAAGGGTGATAGAGTACAATTATTTTTTCATTTGTCTTAGCAGAACTCCATTTCTCAATTAGAAAGCGTCCAATTTATAACCAATATACTCTTATAGGAGTAACATGCTTTAACTCACAGCTTTTCCTGGCTTAAATATCTCTTCAAAATTTTTTAATTATCTCTCTACCGTTTCACTTCCTTGAAATTTCTTCACCAACCGCCAAGGGTTGGGCAACTTCTATGGAACTACTTTGTGGGTACTGAAGGAAGCTTTGTTGTGGTAATAATGAAATGTGATTCTAGGGTGTCCATGTTTTTAATGCTTGAGTATTTGATGAAACCTTTTAATACTTCTCGAAATATTGTTCCCGGCAAATACTGCTAGTATTTGGCGATGAACTCGTATCCCAATATTTCAATAATTCATTGGAGAGGCAGGAATCTTAACAACGTCATATTTCAATCAAACGTTTCAATTTCTAGGAGTTAAAAGTAATAATTAAGACAAAAATGCGTGACCTTTAGTTATGTAATTAGGTAGTCGAGTTTATTAGGAAATATGATGCTATCGATAGAACAGAGCTTCTTCTCCTTGCTCTCTGATCAAGTGTTAAATCTCCTGCCTTTCATTATAGCCATTTAGGTATACCATTTATAATGATAATTTACACCCCAAATATAACATGTAATCGTTTTCCACTCTCTTTGCATTGCCTTTTAAGCATTATGGGTATTTGTATGTTTATTACTGATAGTGGATAATGAGATCTTGCGATCAAATTTGAAAGTAACCCTACTTGAACCAGTCACGATATTGATTGGCCTCCTGTTAATAATTTAGAGAGATTGGTCACTGGCTTTATTCCATGGAAAACATTGTAACCTACTAATCTTTTATTTGTCATCTAAGCTATTTATACAGGTTGCGTTCCAAAAGTAATGTAATTGAATATTCGCGCCGCTCCCATTGGTTGGCGTGAGATCGAAGCACTTGAAGTAGGTGAAGGAGACGCTAAGCTTTGCCGCATAATCAATTTCAGAGGTCTTCAAGCGTTAAAAGTGGCTCCAGGGTTTGTCCGGAAAATAAGTGTAATAAGTTCATTGTCAATTTTGACAAAAGGGGAGTCGTCCACTACGAATTTGTACCTGAACGACAAACTGTAAATGCTGCATTTTACGTCCAAGTGCTCGACAGGCTTCGAAAACGAGTCGCCCGCGTCCGGCCAGCGATCAAAAACATCTGGCGGCTGCATCACGGCAATGCGCCGTCTCACACCGCGCTTGTCGTGTCGGACTTCTTGGCCAAGCACGGCGTGGTAACGCTGCCGCACCCGCCCTACAGCCCGGACTTGGCACCACCGGACTTCTTTCTGTTCCCGAAGATAAAGAGGAGTTTGAAAGGAACGTGATACGGGACTTTGGACGCCGTCAAAGAGGCCGTGACGACGTGTCTTCGAGAGGTTCCCGATGATGCCTTCGCGGGAGCGTTCCAGGAATGGGAACGCCGCTGGAACAAGTGTATCGACTCACAAGGGTCATATTTTGAGGAATATTAGCTTAAGATATGTAAAAGTGTAATACATTTTTTTTCCTGAGCTCAGTACACTTATTTTCCGGACGAACCCTGTAGACGTCAGTTATTGTAAACCTCGGCGCGCAAACCGTGTCACGAAAGACCAACCTAGCGGAAATTTCAAGTAAACTTTAGAAACGTATTGAAAATTAACCTGATTATTTGGACAACGTCATCATCGGTGATGAAACCTGGGTTTTTAATACGACCCAAAACAAAACGCCAAACCTCTAGTGGCATACCTACCAGTCCCCCAAGACCAAAAAGGCAAAAATGAGCAAATGTGTGAAAACAATGCTTATTGTATTTTTCGACAGTAAAGGAGTGTTTTTCTAGGACAGATATTTAACGCTGCCTTACTCGTGGATATGGTGGAAAGTCTCCGGCTAAGGGTCATCAGAACGAGAAAAGACATCTCCGCTACCAGGCAAAATCTTTAGAGGGCCAAGGACAGTACTTTAAAGAATTTTAAGTGTTTGTGCAAATGTATTGAATAAGTTACTTGAAAAAATGATTCAATTACTTTCGGAACGCACCTTGTAGATAGGCAATGGTTTAATACGGCAAAATAGGAAATAATTCTGTGCAAAAATATTGCACGTTATGGTAGGGAAACACAATTTATTTGATATTTTTCTCTTAAAATTTTCAACTGATCTTTTTTCCTCAAAACTTTGAAAATCAAGACTTCAATCATCCGACCTCCCAACGTTTTCTTTGTGTCTTATCAACTTTGGAATATGGTGGCTTTGGGACTCCTACTTCAGGATATCTTCGAAAGTGGTATGATAAAATGATTACATTCACATAAACCCCGCAAGCTACCGCAAGGGCGTGTGGCGGGTGGCGTTAGGCAAGGCATTTGAAAAGAATTGAAAATATTCTCCAGCCCTTAAAATGCAAAACTTCTAAAAAAATGGTGGTAACTTAAACATATAGTTTGCAAAGGTCGTCGTTCTAATTAATTTAAACTTCGAAATGCTTACGTATTATCCAATATATTGGTTGTAGACGAGCATGGAAAGAGCTTCCCTGAAGAGCTTTGCTGAAAACTCAACACGCACTAATCGGCTGTCTTAAGTACCTCCTTAGTCGTACCAGCAGCTCAATTTGATCCATTGTGAGAAATCTGCAGAATAATACGCCGCTGGAAGCGTATTGAAAACTTAAATTAAAGGTATTAGTCTATCGCTGCTTGGAGACCTCATAATAAAGAGAGAGCCAGGCAAAGATTGAGGGATTCAAGGAGTTGAAAACCATTTATTTTTGCCGCATTGCCACGTACGATTCGTATGCCCACCAGGATAGTTTGCCCGGTCGCTAACTGGGTTCAGCGTCAGCCCTTGTTGCAGGGAGTGGAAAGCAGACAGAGTGACCTTTTTCAGTCGATTTTTTCACGCTCCTTCTCAAGCCGCCATTTCCCAACATCCATTCTGCCAATCCGAGTCCCACCCGAGGGCTGGCCGACCCACACAATCTCTCCCCGCCACCGGCATCGCCCTCCTCCTCCCCTGGGGGGGGGGCAACTCTCCCGCCGCACGGCATTCATCTCTCCTCGCCGCACCTGGGGGCTTCCTTCCCCTATCGGGCATCACGCCCTGTCAATGCATCAATTCGGATCGAGGGAGACGGGCATTAAATTGCTCCCTCCCCCTCACTTTCATTGATCTCTTTGTACCTGCAGTGAAAATAAAACAATGGTTCCGGCGATACAGAAATTTGAAAGCGTGAAATTTCAGTTTTTTCATTAAATAATATTTTCGGGTCTTCCTACTTAGTGAAGAGTATATTTAACAAGGATTAGCGTTTCTTTCTACCCAACGGATCGTCGTCAGGAGCCAACCGAATAATTAATTTTTTGGTCATCATTTAAATCCTTGAATGAAACGAAGTTGACATAAAGAAGAGATAAAACATAATGAGTGGTCCATTTTGTCATTGGTAAAACACCAATGTAGAATTAATCATTTTGTTTAGTTCTGTGTAGGTTCATTGTATTGATATGTATGCTCAGTTATAAATATTACTCAGTTATATATATAAATTCCAGTTAGAACATGTGCATACAATGATTTTGTACTTTATCTATAGCGTATGCAGACATGCCAACTCTCCCGATTTAAGCGGGAGACTCCCGATTTTTCCTTCTTACGTTCTTGATGAACTGTTCAAATTGTGTACTTAGCTTAATATGTTAATAAAGTGTGACATTCATTAAAAATTGGCAAAGTGTCATAAAGGGATTAAGGTGCCATGCAAATATTGTGGTAATTAAAAGTGATTACTTCATGATACACTTCTAAAAATCTCCCGATTTTTCATTTTTGAAAGTTGGCATGTCCTCCCGATTTTTCATTTTTGAAAGTTGGCATGTCTGCGTATGTCATTTTAGAGTATTGATAGTACATAATGCGTCAGTGAATAAGTAAGCAAAAGGTTTATCCACAGTAAAATGATTTCGGTGCCACCGGTTGCGGTACTTAGGCGTTGTCATAGGGTGCCCAGTGACGTCGCCAATGCGTCAAAACCAATAGTAACGAAATGATTCCTTTGAAATTTTCCATTCGATCATCTACATGATACCCTGTCAGCGACCTGGGAGGTTTGTGGCAGGAGGTGTATCCACACCAGGCATGTTCAGCACGCGAACAAACTCATGCACAATTCACGAGATACAACTTCCGAAATTTCGGCATTTCGGGCTTCAAGTGTCGTGACTCGCAGTAAGTCGCCTTTCCGGATCTTTTGTAAATTTGTATTCCAATCGTGATGTCCGTGCACAGAGCACGGGACTATATCTAGCGCAGGTGGCGCGGGCTGGCTTCGCAAGGGGCGCCTTTTGTGCACACGCAGATTTGCGCACCGTGAGCATTTGACTGCGCAGGAATCCAGGACGCCTTCGAGTTTTTGGCATTCCTGCGGAGGGAGCGCCCCGCGCCAGCAGCATTCCTTGTCGTGGAGAAAAGCTTCAAACGACGGCATTCGGACATTAGCAGTGTACTTGTCCGGTGAAGGCACGTGCGTATGTGCATGCGTCTGCATTAGGAGGCACCCGTGGTCAGCTTATCGTTCCATGCAACGGGACATGAGTGTGTTGCGACGGTGAGGCGTTTTTAATTACTCGTCCCCCCATTCGTTCATGCGCTAGGTTTTCTGCCTTGCCTTTTCATGGCTTACTAGTGGGTGTATTGCATAGTTTTCAAGTGCCGAATACTGTTCCTTTTGGTTTGTTGGATTTCAATCGAGGTCAACCTCACTCTAGATGAAAACCGTGAAGCGTTGTAGTCTGATATCATCCAGAAACTCTCCCTTTATTCATAATAAATGCAATGCCGTTAGATTTTTTTAGCATATTATTTGTGCAATTTCGATGCACAATACTTAAAGAGAGTTGAATTTTTATTCTAGTATTTCAAGTAACTTAATTCATACTGACTTATAATAATCAAACCACTTTACTTTTCCACATAAACTTTTTAATTTTTACTACCCAGGTTTCGTTATAACATAACATCATCAGGTAAAAATAAACAAGTCCAACACCGTATATATACATATCTCTGGGCGGAGGGGAAGAGGGGGGAGGAAAGAAAGGATTGGTTGAGCTATGAAGAGGGGGGCTTAAAGTCTATGGTTTGAGGCGGATAATATTATATAATTAGCTGGAAGGATAAAAAAAGTAAAGTGGTTTGATTATTATAAGTCTGTATGAAGATTTTCCACCAAGTTACGCCAGAAACTGTTTTATTTAACTTAATTCATATTGGCCAACCAATTATGTTTTCATTACGTTTTCCCTCACTCTGTTTTGTCTTTATAAGTTTCGTTGTAACAGATACGCAGGCCACATATTGTACTTTCGTACTCAATGTGTACTATTTTTGTTAATATAAGCATTAAAATACTCAATAAATATGAAGTTCTATAATACTTTGTAAACACAAGAATTGGGTATCAAAGGAGTCAAAGTAATCGGAGAAGAAATCAACACGCTCCGGTTTGCAGATGACATTGCAGTAGTGGCGGAAACGCGAGAGGACTTGCAAACAACTCTAAGCGCTATGGATCAAGTGCTGGGGGAATATAATATGAACATCAACAAAAAGAAAACTAAAATATGTGTGTGCGGAAGAGAGAAGCTGAATGCAGATATCACAATTCGAGGGGTGAAACTAGAACAAGTGGAATCCTTCATCTACCTGGGCAGCAGCATAACATGGGATGGAAGAAGTTCGACCGACATCAAGCGAAGAATAGCCCAAGCTTAGGATGCATTCATGAAGAAGAGGCAATTACTACGTTGAAAGAACCTAAGGCTGGAAACAAGGAAACAATTCGTACAGACTTTCGTATGGAGCATGGCGCTCTATGGTTCGGAGACTTGGAATATTGGAAAAGTGGACCAGCGAAGCCTTTGAAACATGGTCCTGGAGGAGAATGCTGAAGATTAACTGGACAGAAAAAGTACGGAACGAGGAAATATAGTATATAGAAGAGCAGAAGAGGATAAAACCATATGGAGAGCTCTACGGCAAAGAAGAAATAGGTGGATTGGACACACATTGATGCACAATGGATTGATTAGGAATATAATAGAAGGAAAAATAGAAGGGAAGATTCCACGGGGAAAAACAAGAGACATGTACATAGGATAAATTAAGAAGAGCGTAAAACAGGGAACCTATCAGGGATTGAGGGAATTGACATTAAATAAAGGCGAATTGAGTGCACTAAACTAATCCTAGGATTCAAATACTGATATGATAATACTTTGTGTAACCATTACATTCTGACCCTTGGGTCAGAAACTACTAGATACATGTCGCTATTCAGAGGCGTTGTTACGTTATATTTCATTGAATATCCGCATAATGTTTATCCACGCATCTTTAATAATGCGTTAAATCACCATTGCTCTCATTTGGCGTAATGGCTGTTCACTCTGACACAATATCTTTGTTTTATCCACGAATCGGGTAGGCGGGAATAAGAATTATTTTTGCTGAAAAATAAATTACAAAATGTTACCGTTTGCTCATAAAGAGAGAATGGAAATCCCACAAAATTCACTGCACACTTGGGGATTACTAATGCGTATCAAAGACTCCCGAGTGGCGTCTCCAGTTGAGCGGAGATAAGCGAGAGGCAACAGTTCGCCTTTTGGTCGAGGCTCGGCACGGCAAGATCGACGCAGTGCCGTGACGGTACGATGAATACCTAATGATAAGGACGTAATAAGCATCACCAGGACGATTACAGGAAACGGGTTAAATACCTATATGTTTCTCAACCGTAAAACTTAAAAGTACGAGGGATATTATGTTTAATCTATGATTGCAACAAATATCACTCTTTGGCTCGAATTTAAAAGTTATTTTGTGAAAATAATAGTCGGAAATTCTTATGACCGAACGTAATTTCATATTGCCAATATGTGATCATCGTACGGTTTTAAAGACAACCACTAGGCGAATGGAAACAGTATCAAGGGAAATTTTATCTCAAAATCAGATACACAAATCAAAGATGAAACGGCGGGTGCTTCGTGTGAATATCAAAGCCCCAAAAGTTACGTTAGTTTCCGAAGAACCACCTATTAGAGTGCGGCCATCGATTTACGCCCCACAAAACGCTAATTGATCTGCGATGGGGTAACTGCGGAGGGGCTTGCACTCATTTTGCGGTCGTCGCATGACCGTGATAGATGGCTGGCTACTGCTGCCATGATGGATGTCTTCTTGGACGCCCGTTCCCTTTGAGGGAAGGTGGCGGAAGAAGCTGGAAGCACGTGATGGTTTTTGACTGTGGCGTCAGTGCCGTCAAGGCCTTTTGCCTTCGGCTTCTCTCTTCGTTAAAGCTGTCCCCCGGTGCCTAATTTCGTCCGAGGAGAAATATCCGGTCCATGCCGATGCTTTATTTATGCGGACCTTTTTTTTCCCAATGGGCAACCAGGGTGGCCCATTCGGAATCGTTGGAGGCCCTAGGGGGGTCGAGCCGGCCACTGAATAAATGAGGGGCAAGGGCCTCCGGGGTTCATGTCAGGAAGGGGGGAATTGAAAGGGAAGGCGGAGGAGGTGGACGGGGAATGTGAAAGGATTCAAGGATTGAAAGGAAAAGGCAGGTTGGATTGGTTGATTAATCGTTTATAATTCAAGTCATAGATCAAGAGGCTGCGAGAAAAACCGCAGTTAAGAATGAGCTATTTTCAAATCGATATCTCATGGTAGCGAGAGCCAAACTGAAGAGGGAAAGATTAAATGCGAAGTTAATTTTCTGGGTTTAACTATCCTTCCCTCTCTCTTCCTTGCTTACCCAAGGTCCTTCACTCTGTGAGAGTATTCAACATTCCATTGCCAACCAAAATCCTCTGAACCCAACTGTCCTGCCTCCCGGAAATATAAGATGCGGCTTTGCTAATTCCACTTATTTTATTTTAATCTTATGACCCGGGTTTCAATTTGTAGTATCATCTTCATCAGGTGCATTGAAACCCGTGTCGTAAGTTTAAATCTTCATCAGGTGCATTGAAACCCGTGTCGTAAGTTTAAAACATGAAGAGGAATTGAAATTGCTGCATTTTTTCTTTCCGTAATAGATAATATCTACAAAACTACAACTGCTGGAATTACAAATAGTTAAACTGAAATGACGAATTTACCTTCCTGCGATCAAATTCTCCTGTCTGCTCTACCTGCTACTCCACCTTGACAAGTACTTAATCGATTATTTTTTTCCAGGCATTTTACATGCTCCACCGCCACTTACCAATAATCTCAGAAACACGCCTATCATCTTGCCACGATCAAGTTTCCGCGCCGCACCCAACTCTAAATAGTTCAGTTATATTTTTAATTTAGGTCGCAGTAGTCCAGGTATTTGAGTACTGGAATACTGGAGTATTGGGATACTTTCCGGGGGAACCGTGTTCAATTCCCGGACAAAACCCTCGGGGCAACCTCAGCTTCACCCAAGTTGTGTGATTTTTCGGGTACCAGATCTTCCTGGGAAACCATAACCGGCACAGGAAAAGGAAGTGGCCCCACTACCCTGATGTGTGAATTTCATACGCCGTCGGGCTTAGTACTGGGTGAACCCTACCATCGCCTATCATGGCGAATGCTGCATGAATATTATGCGGTCGCCCCTATACCACGTGCCTGTATCAAGGTGTGTCATGAGTGGAAGTAATGGACTAGAAGAAGAATGGCTGTTAACCTAACACCCCCTGCCACACGTCCTTACGTTGGCATGCAAGGTAGTGTGTAGGTGTACTTGAATCATCTTGACCCAAAATGATTTCATGAATGGTACACATTTTTCCCCTAATACCAACTTTATGACCTCCAATTTGAACGTTAAAATTAATCGTTCAACTGCTCGAAAACCTCGAACTTTTTGCATGATTCGTTTGGTATACCAATTACACAGTTTCTACTGATATCAGCCCTGATTGTAATTCCTTGGCATAATCTTTAAACTAAACCTTGATAATTTTCAAACCATCTCCACTTTGTATGAATTTCCCGCCGATTTTCAATCCTGACTCCAGCCGTTGATATGCCTCTACTGTTTCCTCCGAATAGACGTAAAAATGCAAAGAATAAGGTAATGAGAAACTCAGTTATACCCCACTTCCCAATACAGCCCATCCCGACCGTGTCTTTCGTCCAACACACGCACATGAGCAGTCTGAAGTATGTACAAGCCCAAATATCTACTACTTCAAGGGATTAAGTGGAAGAAGGGACAATAAAGTCTCAAATCGCTAAGAAAAAATTGAAAAAATACGTCGAAAAGCTATATAATGAAGGTACTTTGCAGATAATTTTAGAAATAAAAAGGGGATGCCACATTTGGAGTAGATAATATCTACGCTGAACAAGTAAAAATTTACGGAAAATTTCTAGGAAGGGTTTTTTTTGAACTTATTATGAAAATTTATATGGAACAAATTCTACCATACGATTTCCACAGGTCAAATTTGATCTCTTCCTGCAAAAGGTGTGCAGCAACTGTATTTAATAACTATGGGCGATAAATTGAATTTCACATTGGCTGCAAATAGCGTAAACAGTTTTAGAGGGGAGAGGATCTTGACACCATTTCAGTGACAATTGATTTTCAACAATAAAATAATTTGGACACACTATACGAAGGCAATTTCTGACATGATGAATAGGATGAACGAAGATCAGAAGTTCCGCAGGTAATCCGAAAATGACATAGAAAGTGAGTAGAGGAAATGTTTCAATAGCAGCGGAATGTTGGAGACAGTAATAGAGGGGAGAATGTTCACTCTGCGGGTTTAGTTGAAGAAAGACTAAATACGGTTTAGATAACATGAAGGTAGGTAAAAGTTGCGAAGAAATAAATTAGTGCAAAAAGAAAGAAAGATCACGTGATTTTAAGAATTTGTCGTTAGGGTATGTTCTAAAAAATTAATACTTTTTTATGGGGAAACGTATGTATTTGAATATTTTGTACTCTAATACATATTTCCGACCGCATATTTGGAGTAAGTCCGCCAACTCGCTGTCTGATGCAGCACTCGGGACGAAAGGCAAATGCGGAGAGGAAAACCGCACCACAGCGCCTTGCACCCTCGGAACGCGGATGTTGGAAACGCTGAGAGTAAGGAGAGGAATGAAAGAGAAAGGAAGGAAGGGAGGTTTTTTGGAGATAAAGGGAAGGACGGCTCGTCCTCCAGGGGGTTGCTTTTACCCCCCCCCCCTACCACCACGCCCTCTCCCCCCTATTCCCTGGGGAGGGGCGGTTGTAGCGGGACGAGGGTCCCGGGAGTGAAAGGTGGTTGGGTTGTGGGGGTGGGGGTTAGGCGCAGAGGGCAGGGGGCTGAGTGGCTTTGACGCGGCGGAGGAGACCCATGTCGTTGTTGGCCAGGTCACGTGTCACCTAATGCCCAGTTCCGCCGCCGATAGTCGCCACGGTTCGCGATAGCTGGAGCTAATTAAAGCGGCTGACGGGCGCGGGGCGCGGCGGTATTTGGAGCGGGGGCGCACGGAGAGGAGTAGTTTGCGATGGATGGGGAGGGTTTCCAAGGGCCCGGAGGCTCGGGAGATCTGAGGAGGGGGAGGGCATGGTGTAATGGGGGTCGGAGAGGGAAGGGGTTCTTAGGGGGGCGATGGGAGAGGTTAAAGGGGAATGCTTGCTTGCATGCCACTGTCGCCTGGCGGCATACCCACTCCTTCTCGGTCAACTGCCCCGCAATGAGTGACCGAGCATGAGATATAGCCCGGACGACCGTGCTGGTGCCATTTTGGAGTTGCCGAGTCTAGAAATAGCTCTTATTTTTATCGAGAAACTAGCTGGACGTCTACTTTTTAGTATCTTGGTGCCACGTACCTCATTGAACACTATTCTGAGGTCAGTCTGAAGTCCAGCCTTAACCAAAAAATTATTTTCACGCACATTTTCTGGCTTTTTTACTTCACCTGTAAAACGCACTCGTCGATTAACCTAGCGTTCTAGGTTCGAGGGCATTCAATGGTGTGGGGTCATTGTACTCCGTTAGTTTTAGTTACTGATAATGACAGGAATTTCGTATTACTCAATGGACTCGAGAAATTCAAGAATATTTACAAAATTAAAAGACAATATTTTTATTGTAATTTCTGCCACATTTTTCCTTCGTGAATATTAGAGGTTAATGCGAAGGCTAAATTTGTACATATGAAAATAAATAGGATTAAAAATTTATGTTCTGTAAAGGTAGATCATTGCGAAGTTGTAACGGTATGCATATAGAGGACCACTAAACTAAAAATGTCTTGTCCAGGTGCCTTCACAAAAAATATTATTACACAAATATTAGTCCCCATCACAGCTGAAGATCATGCTCTTCATATCATGCTTTCATGGTCCTCATATAATCTGTCCCAGATTCGAATAGATAAACAGCTACGATCTATAATAACTATTAAGACTGATGGTCTGAAAGAAATCCCCGCTGGGCTACTGATGGAACTGATGGACCACAGGCTTTGGAGCTTTATGAATTGATGCCGCTCCTAGGGATGGCTCAGCAACTCCTCCACCTTAAAACGAACGAACGCCCCAGACTAGAGAACATTCCTTCAAGAGTACTCAAAGAGCCCGCGGCCGAAATTGCGTGCTTCTTAGAATATGTATTTGTCCATTTTAGAAGACATATTTCCCCTGGATCCGAAAATAGCTAACGTCACTCCTATTTTTTAAAGTGGAAACAAACAATGCCCCAGTAATTATGGACCAACATTACCATAGTAATACCATAGAGGGATGTTACCAACGTTAACATCCCTCTATTTTAAAACTCTATAACATTTTTGTTGACAACGCCGTGACACTCCTAGATACAAATAGCCTTAAATCCAACAAACAACTCGGACACAAAAAGGAGAGGTGATGTGAAACGCAGTTGGGGCTTTTTATATATACAATATCCCGCAAGCGGGGGAAGAGAACAAAC
Organism: Hetaerina titia; assembly: GCA_037158775.1. Classification (NCBI taxonomy): domain Eukaryota; kingdom Metazoa; phylum Arthropoda; class Insecta; order Odonata; family Calopterygidae; genus Hetaerina; species Hetaerina titia. Next base: position 83,130,404 of record CM073778.1, read on the forward strand.
AACTTTAATGAAGTCCCACACGCCAAATTAAAACGCAAGCTGCGAAGGTACGGATAAACAATAACGTAATAAACTGGATTCAGGGACTGCCAACCCAACGGTAAACAAAAGGTAGTAATAAATGGCTCAAACTCGAATTATGTGCGGGTAACATCCGGTGTCCCTCACGCTAGGGTCATAGACCCATTAAAATACATATTTACATTAATGATGTACGTGTAGCGCCAATAATAAAAAGAGAAAAATGACTTTTGTCCAGACTCACTGTAATCTACAGGAAAATGGTAAACGACACATCTTCAAATAATATGCAAATATTTAAACAAAATTGGAAAATGGCATACAGAATACTGTTTAGAATTTAATACTAAAAATGTGCTGTTATGCATTTCTTAAAAAATAAAACAAGAGCCGACTTAACCAACTGACACATTCTGAATTGTTCGGATGAGCGTTGCGGGCCACTTAAAATATTTGGGTTTCACCGCCATCGCATTCGATTTTTCATGAAGAAAATACATGTTCACTATTTTCGGAGGGACCCTAAAGACAGAAAGAATTGGCATTCATCAAACGTATGGTTGGAAAATGTAGCAATGAAAAGGTGCTAATTTTCCTTAGTAAGACCCCACAGAGGGTATTTGAAGAGCATAAGGATCAATATATAGAAATATTGGCTATAAAATTGAACAAGGTACAGAGAAGAGTCACCATATTCGTGGAAAATTCGTATGAAAGAACAGAAAACGTCGTAAATTTACTACAAGACCTAGGATGGAAACCTTTGGATATGCAAAGACTCAGAGCTCGATTAAACCTATTAAAAAGATACCAGTTCATTCTATCCACCAAACATCTTGGTAGGAAAGCCTGAGGGGGAAACACTCAGAAAAAAATTGCTAAGCATTGGCGACAATAGTAAGAAGCATACAAGTTACGAAACCCTCCAACTCACTTCATGGCTATCATCCAAATGGCCCCAACAAGTGCACTTGGGCCGGGTGAATGTGGTGTGAATAAAATTGTAGGTGTAATGTATTTGTGAAGTTCCCGTTCAGCATGAATACAATGCAACCTTGTAGTAAGTGAGTCATGTTGCATGTGAGTCCACCCTTATAATCTAAATCCAAGAAACTACCCCGAGTATTATTAAGAATTAATATGGAATTAATTGGTACAGTTAAAATAATGTCAAGAAATGTCACAAATTCTATTAATCATAAGTGTTTCGTGAAAATATTTGGTAAATATTTAATAACATAAAAATTTAAATTAAAAATAAGTTTGGTTTAATTTTATTATTTTTTTCCATCTTATGAGATACGATAATTTATCAACAAATTATCTCTTATTGTGCGTAGCGGTATACGTATCTATTGTTTAATTACCTGCAATATACATGCACGTAATCATTTCAGCAGTGTTGGGAACATCCTTTCTATATTAGTAATCTCATAACAAATTTTATTTTTAATTCTTATAAATTTAGTACAAAAATACGTCTCACATAATTGTGTCTTGGAACCCAAATGCAAAAGTATGAATTGGTAAAACGTTTACAAGCAGTTCAAGAAATATTTTGTTTTTAATACACGGAAGACAACGAAATGTGTAAACACCGCCTATGTACACAATCACATAATCTTTCAGTGTATAAGAAACTATGCCGTAAACTGTTCATTAAGGCGGACGCTCAGTTCGTGGTTCCTTCATAATAAGCAGCATTTAACTCTCTAGCACACGTATCGTGTGAATCAAATGTTTGCATTGAGTAACGTGAGATGTACTAACTCTTAGATGAGAAGGAGCAAGTAAACAAAATGGCGCCTCTCAAAGGGCCCCGTTGAATTAGAGCGAAACAGACAGTGCAGACAGAAACCTATTGGTCGTCGCACAAAGAAACAATGTAATCCTCCCCCGATTTAGAAGGGGTGAATGATAACATAATCCTGTTTTTCCTAAATAAAATAGAGTAATTTTTATGCCATCAGTGGATTCCTTATTCCACGGGAGAAAGTAAGCGATATAGGAATAATGAGTTTTCTAAGGAAAGGCTGTGGATTGAGTTTTTTAAAGGAGATATGTTGTTTATGTAAATATAAATTCAGTTCCTCATTTTTGCATCAAATGTCATGGCCACAAATTGAATTTTAGTGCGGAATGGAGTGTTTGGTGAGTGAAGGATGATATCAATTGCAATGTAAGGAGACAAAATCGTCCTGAAAAGCCTTCTCCTTCGCCTCGCATTGTCCTTCCCGTTGTAGCAATTGCTTCACAGACTGCATTACACCCTTTATCACTAAATGAGTCGTATATCGAGTCTAGCCCGTGGAACGACCGCTATAAGCTCTCTCAATGCCTTTAAACAGCCGTGTCTTAATAAATCACCATAGGAGAAAGTCTTAACGTTCACTTTACATCATTGCTTCATCGTATCGCTTTCGTTTTCGGTGTCTATAACTAGCTACGTGAAGCTGACAACTTGAATTAGTTTTGAAATCATTACGGTAGTGTTTACGTACTGTGTTCAAGGCGAAATATAACATGTCATTCTGATTGCATGATTTTACTAGAATAGGTAGTACCCTGTGAATACCTCTTGAACCCAATAAGTGGTTGCAAATTGATATGTCAGAATTTTATTACTGTAGTTTAGTCTCATGAATGGTACGTGACTTGCGGGGTAACTTCCAAATATACTAATTTAAGCTCGACTGATGTCACTCACGGGTACATCATTTGTTTCTCGGATGTTCATCAATTTGGTTAAAATTACGGAAAAAGTGCAAATACTAATGTACGTAAATACCTCTTTACTTCAACTCACAAATATAATGTTATTCAAGACAATTTGCTACGTGAAATGCGTTCCCAGTGCAATGAAATATTATGGGGGATGATTTACAAATGGTATTTAACAATGAATATAATTTTGAATATCAATTGGAGCCTATTATTAAAGTGAGAAAAGAACGACAAAGTGGAAATACTGCTCTATGAGTGTGTGATGACGTAGGGTCTTTGGAGAGAGTGGCCGTCATGTAATGCTTCAAGATTGAAGGTTGGAGTCGATCGGAGGGAAAGTGCAGTAAGCCGGAAATTAAATGCCTGAATGCTCAACAGGATGAAACGTACTTATGTCCCTGTTTGCTTGCCGTTGGATTGACCGTCGATCAGCAACTCGCTAGCTGACATTTATCATTCAGAACTCTCTTCACTTTTTCCTACGTTTTATCTTTTGCAGTTTTTCAAGTTGACGTTTGTAAAACTTTGACGAAAATGTGTGCGACCTCTAGTCCGAATCCCTAGATTGAGAGAAACCCATCTAGGCGGGAATCAAACCCGCGACCTCTGGATTGGCAGGCGAGGACCTTATCCCGCCGCCTCCGGGTTCTTAGATCACCTTCCGTAAAAGAGAATAACCACTCGCAAAACCAACAAATCCATACCGATCGACCCGCACAAAGACGTATTATATTCATTCAAAGACATTTTTAACTTACACGTAACCAGATATATATCCTAGCAACTATCATACACATGTACGCTCAAGTACGAATATACCTAATATCTACGCAGCGTATAACCTCAACCTCACTTGTTAATTGATTATCCTTACTATTTTTATATTACCTTGGATTTCTTACTATTATAATTCCTGATTGTCCTGGGAAAGGACGAATATTTTTATGAATTCGTGCTGGAGTCGATCTGCCTATTCTTTTCTTTATGTTTTAACCTACCTAAATAGTGTGGAGCCAAAATAATTCCTTAAGTTTCATTTTTAAACTCGTTTTTTCTGACCTTTCTAAAAGTCTCAGTCTCGCTTGTTCTCTTCTTATCTCAAGTGGCTCCCTTCCTAATTTCGCTAAAAGGCCTGTCACATTCGTCTTCTAAAAGTAGCAATTTTTGACGAGTATGGTGGATTTTCTGTGGACTTCCATCTAATTTTTTTATCCACACTTTCTCCCACGGATCCCTTTTGCTTTTGTGTGTATTCGAAATTTGGCCTTACTAGAGTGAAATAACACTGTTTACTCTCTCATTGCATTTACACACCACCCACTTAGTAAAACCGAGTTTCCTCAAAGCCTATCCGCATATTGTCCTAATATGTACTCATCATGAAAGGCGTGATGTTAGAACTACCCTAAAATATTTAATTTGATCTGACGTAGTAAGCACCCAACTCTATTTCATTATTTATTTAATAACCTGTATGTCCTGCCCATCACTTCGAAGCCCTATATGCCTAGGGGTCCAGCAGCTATTATTCTCAAGCACCTAATATAACCCCGTGATGATAGCTGCTTGAAAATTTAGAGATGAAAACACTTATCTTTCGCTGCTTAAAGTACCGGCTCTTCCACGACATATACTAACAGCTTTTATTCCGGGGGAAATTTATAAAATTGCTAATTAATTTTCTAAGGGTTATATCAAAAAGCGATGGAAAATCTTCGGCTCAATGATGGTCGAAATTTCCTCTGGTTATTACGGATTAGGCATTAAGTCGTTTGCATTTTGCTCTATCCAGAATGTAACATATTTAAACACTTCATATTTGTACAGTGTTTATTTTGATTTCAGTGTTAGGTGAAAAAATACTATGACAAAATTGAAATTCGTCCTATTGGTGCAAGTAAAATTAAATCTAATGTGATTACATCAGTATATCTACATATCCACGCCCACCTTTTTACTAAATTTCGTATGAATGCTTGTTATTATGTGATAAGAAACGCACAATAAAAGACCAATGTTATCTCCGAATCCTGATGTGAACTGCCATATAAATATATTATTTCTAATGCTTTACTGAAGTTGTAGAGTCAGTTGTTTCTATAAGATATACTGTGTGGCTCGCTCGCACTCCAAAAGACAAAATGGATGTATATAAAACTCACTGAAGTCACGTTAAGGTAAATTATACCGTGACGTATTTTCTGAACTGATATTTTTAAAATGTCATATAAAAATGTTATTGGAACAGATTGGCTCATAAATATCAGCGTGATAGATTATATTACGGATATGTTAAAATATCATTATTTCTAGGTACGAGAAATCACTGAAATGGTTTTCATCGAAGCAGACTGGACCTATTTCTTGTTTTATAATTACCCAGTAAGCTTCGTTTGTAGCAGATTTTGAAGACCATCATCATGATAAATTTCCTACCAACATCTAGCCTTGCTAAAAAAATTCATTTACAGTCATTCTGCTCCCTTACCGGATGCGGGAATGATGACGCTTTAAATCTGATGGTTCTATACTTGTACTTGATCTATCAACTCGTAGTTTTTATAATATATCTTACAGTAGGGCTACGATAGGGCCATTTAATAACTTGTCAATATCATCAATGAATAGACGTTTTCTAATTTAATCAAGAAATTTGATTTGTAATTTAACCTTTGCTCCATTAGTGATTCTCACTCTAGTCCCTCAAATAATTGAAAGACATTTTTAAGGTTCTCATAACAGTGTTTTTATAAAGCTAGCTCTTCTATGATGCACGCATTTTGTTTCAGCAGTTACACTAACTGCGTGAGGATCCCATATAGAAGAGGGGACGCATATTTTAAATGAGATGGCCATAACTAGCGACATACGGCTTTACTCTTTAACTCTTTTGTAATATTTCATCAATTATCTGCTTATAAATTGCATTTTTTGTCAGCTTGTCCACATATCCCCCGAACATATGTTTCACCTTTAATGATTTAGTTACACCACATGTAGAATACGCTATAAGCATCTGGGATCCATTGAAGAAAACAATTAATTGGAAAATTAGATAAGTTTAAAAATAAATCCTCTTGGCTGGTTAAATAATACTGCGAGTAGTGAGTGAGCACCATGATTATGTTGGGAGCCTTTTGATTCTTGAAGAAAAAAGCCCAAACTTACATTTAGAAAGGTACAGGTCACCAAATTTTTCTTGTGACAAAGATGCCATTGTTATGGCACCAATCAATGCTGAAACAATCGACCATCGAGATAAAATAAGAGAATTATGGACACCATTACAGGCAAATTCAAGTACTCATTCTTACCTCCCACGATATCCATTGGTAACGAAATCTAACCCAAAGAGCTTGAAAAAATTTTAACTAAACGGAGTACTAGAATTTGGAGAATTGGTCAAGCGCAACCATTATTGTATATGATACCTATGGCCAAGAATGTGCCCGAGAGCTATGGTATATGAGCAAACATTAATTCAAATGTATGTATTAACTTGTAAGTCTGCTTTTATGAATGGTTTCTTAAAACACCCTTTGTGGTGGTGGCTTTCGGAGTATTGTGTAGATATTGGAAGACAAATGATATCTCCGTACATTTTAATTACTATTAAAGTGACAGTCGTTGGCATTAGGAAACTCTATTATATTATATTAAATTTGTTACTTTCCGAGTTTAAACTAGCTTTATTAACTTCATATCTAATTGCCATATGTTCCAATGCATTGCATTTTGGATTTGCAAATTTGCACTAGTGCTGATTTACCTCTTAGAATAGGGGTAGAGGACAGTTTACGCTGTAAATAAATGTATTCAATATTAACCACGATGATTATGTCACTTTATTCAATAAGGAATAAATGAGGCCAGAGGGCAAATCCTTGGGGTAGACTTGATGGATCATCGATTACATTGATTTTGAAATTAATATTATTTATGACTTCACTACATGCGTCAACATTAAAAAAATATTCAATCCATCCTTGAGTTTTTTTTTATGAATACCGTAGACTTATAGCTTTGTAAGTATGCTTGCATTGAGACACATAGTCAAAACTTGTTCCACATCGAAGCAAACCACGGTCATTATTTCCTCTCCAACCCAGAATATCATGGGCAAGTTGTGTCTCGATGGATCAATCCTTTCGGAAGCCTTGCTGATTTGTAATCAGTAACTATTGCCTGTCGAGGTGCCTCATTAACGAACTGCCAATTGTCCTTGAAATTGCATGATATAAATATGGGGGAGAAAGGAATGTAATACTCGGTTCCTCCCTTTAAAACTGCTCAGTCAACGTTATACTTTGTATTATACTATAATGTAATTATTTACATTATTTTATTTGGTTTTGTTCGTAGATTCCATTAGTTTCATTAATTTTTGTGAAAAGCACGTCGGGCACTGAAGGACTTCGATATAATAACTCTCAGTCATATAGTATAATGAATGGGTGGGTATCAGGATATCGTGAAGGCGGTGAAATGGAATCGTGCATTTATTATTTTCCATGAGCCGAAGCACTTTAATCATTGAGATAACTTTAATATTCGGTTCATCAACATAAATGAATTGAAATTCCTACGATTTCCGAACTCTAGAAGGGGGAAATGTTCCCTATGGCAAATTTGCGACGCGCGCTTTGATATTTTGCTTTTTGATGTCGAGGGGCAAAGGGTTTTCTTCGCTTCCAATTAATGGATTAATTTTCTGTCAGGATTAAGTGCTCCCTCCCTCGTCACCCCTTAATCCCTTCTCATACCTTGATTGCATCCCAACGTTTTCCCCGGAGCAGTCGCTTTGTTTTTCAATTGAAGGGGAGTGAGGGGTAGGCGGGGGGGCCCCCCGTATTCCACCTTTCGTCGAGGCGGGCCAGGCATCCCGTCGCCCTGTCAGCATCCTTTAGAGATAGGGGCAGGGGAAGAAAGGATGGGGTGTGGAGCCAGGCGGTCCTTAGCAAAATACTCTTCTCGGGTTAGTTAAAACGACGCGCTAGTATTGCCTGGGGAGTCGTGTGGCATAAGTCGGAAAACGCGGGTAAGCTAAAATTGTATCCCTAAAAGAACATCTTCAAAAGATACCAAAGAGTCAAGCTAGGGACATTTTATTGTCACCTATCTGGCATTCCTGACGTTTCATTCGCAAGATCGTCTTGGGTTTGCCGATGGAAAGTTTCAAGAAAAGAAATGTAATCAATTGTGGATATGCTTAACCCGCTTTTGGCTAATAAAGTACTCCGAAATACAATATCACTCGATAGGAATACCTAAGGATACGATCACACTTGATCAGTATTAAATTTTTACACCAAAATAATCCATGTTTGTTAAACGAATTGAGAATGTAATAACATTACAGTACACATTTTTATGGAAAGTGACAACGACCAACGAATAAAAATGTAAAAATGTTAGAGTATGGAATTTGACCAATTTCTTTATTCCAAGTACTTTTATTTCAACCAATGTGTTCGGAATACAATTCTTGAAGTTTGGATTTTTTGTGGCAGGATATTTTCTAGTTTTCCTATAACAGTCACGAAATTTTTAAATCCTGTCATCAATTAATTTTGCCCAATTACGAGTAAATCAAATATAGTATTAACAGCGTTCAAGCGTCAAATGTTTCGAGCCTATCCGAATATTTTCCAGCGAATTCCTGTTAATATTCATCACGATCAAGTTCGAGTAAATGTGCGTCACGCTGATGAGGCTGACCTAAGATTCGGTTCGCCAGAGGGCCTTGGTATTTTAGAAAGTGCTGAAAGGCATTGGTAGATCCTTGCTGAATAACTGAATAAAGTCGTGATAATTTGGTTAACTACAAATGGAATTTAATCCTATTCCACTCCGTAACAATTGCAGGATTTTGATGAAAAAATATAGCAGCATTTAACTTTGTGTATAAATATTAAAACATTAACATGCTTGCGCTGTGCCCCAACGTTCTCGTTTAGGAATTTCCTGCGCAAATTACGCCAAAGCGAAGCTAAAGTCGGGAATTAAAATATAATGTGTAGAAATAAAGGTCTTTTTATATACATGTCAATAACCGAGAGTCCTTTCCTTTCAGTAGGTATTGATGCACTCAACATTTTCATTATTATAGCTTTCATTCAAATTTGAAGGGTTTCCAGGAAATCTACTTCACACTCTTGCTCTGGTTGTCAAATCCACTCCACTTAACCGCAAAATCGCTTGAGTGGCAAAATGTGTTCCGGTCTTTTTTGTCCGTGGACGGCCGTCACAATTAGATAATTGTCTCCAGTCGCCCTCCCCGGATTTAAAGAATCGGTACGTGCTCTTGGGATCACTCGCGGGTTGTAATTCATTTTTCCTTCAAATCTAGATAGCACCTCCATTTTGCTGATTTGCAGCGGAGCAATTCTTTCCTTTCGATAAGACTGGAAACATCACCCAATCTCACTGTCACTACCTGACGCTCGATTCCGATGAAAATAGGTGGTATAATTCTCAGATCATAGATCGAGAATATGATTTTTGAAGATGACAACTACGTTTGCTCGTGGAAGTCTTATAATGGTGACTCATCATGAAATAATGGATCTTAATAACATAATCAATCCTTGCTTAGTTCACGGGATAATGACTCTTTTTAACGAGTTTCTACCATGAAGGTAATATTCCGCATAAGAATTTTACGAGCGTAATAACGGGGCAAAGTATCATCATATGATGAGTATGACAAAAAGAGAGACGATGAATATTTTGAATTCGCAACTACTAATTATTGACTTTTATGTACTTGATAATTATGAAAAAGTATTTCTGCTGAATATCTTTATCTCATTGTGGCTTAGAAGAAGTAAAAATGTAAATATTCTCAAAAATTCATCCACAAATGTCTGCCTCGAGTAAGTTTTATTTATTTAATTTCAAAGGAATCCGGCAGAAGGCCAATTAAGATAAAACACTAACCTCCGTTCCTTTATTCGAGTTGACTGAGTATCTGAGCTATTAATGGCCCACAATATATAATTTCACTCGGCCTTTTCGCGATTTCTCTACAAATAAAGGAATTATACTGAATTAATACTGAAAATATAAATAAAAAAATATTATGACAGGATTTTCCCTTAATTCATTGTCGCACGTGACATTTAATATCCCAGAAGTGAACCTTATTTCTTATTTAGTTTCACAACATCTTTACTTGATTTTAACCCGAAAACCAAGGGAACAAGCAATATATGAAAGAAAAATTAATGTAAAACACAGTGCTCCAACCTGTTTAAAACTACCACTCTGAAAATATATATACAAGGTAAATAGTTTCACTTACACTGAGAAATGTGTGCGGAAACTTTCATAATTTGAGATGCTCAAACGTAAAAATTTAGAGGACCACACACTTCGTCATTTGTTGGCGACTTTCATTTCATTGTTTTTCTTTTCATCCCCTCTGATGAGGCCCTGGAGAAAATTAGAAGACAAACAGACCCTAAGCTGGAAACCGAAGGGAATTCCCGTAAACATACGATGAATTATTCAAGGCCCCAGATATTTGAACCGAATAATCCCCGTCCATCCTGTTTCATCACATCCTTTCCCCACCTGTACACTTCAAAACGGCCGAAACAATTACGCACACGTGAGAGGTAGCGGTAAGGCTTTTTGCTTACGAGGTCTGCGGGACACGGGCGTACACTCAACTGCCAACTCTTTGACGGCTGACGTGGAGAGTCGGTGCGAGTTTCGTGCGCCGTTCTTTGAGAACGACGGAGCACACGCTTCCCCGGGATATGAGTGGGATAAAGTAAGGAAGCCATCTCTCCTCAGCACGGAATGACAACAAGATTATATTCGCCGCGCGCAATCTATAGTGCAAACCATTGTATCCGCGTCAAAAGCTTTATCCCTCTTCGGTATCCTAGCGGAGGGAGGGGGCGGGGTTGGAGTGCTCCCTGGTACGAGAGGGGGCGAAGGAGTGAGGTGGGAATGGTTGACGTTGTAACTGAATTTTTGGATAGAGGGCCGAGTTAAAGGGTTTTGGGGTGCGGATCTGGGAAGGCGCCAAGTGAGGAGGGAGAAGCGGGGATGCTTGAGGTACGAAGGCATCGAAAGGGGCGGTGGCTAAGGGAGAGGATAGTGGACTTTCGGCGGCAATGGTGCCAACTTAGCCTTAACCTTAAGAATGTTCCCGTTGAAGTTCGTAAAAAAGCGTCGGGTGGTCGACTTTATTGGAAGTCGTGGGTAACGCCGGGCTTTAAATTCACCTCATCACACATCCATCCGAGTCAACAAATTAAACAAACACGTTATTGTGTCAACGTTGAAAAGGAGCGATCGATTTGCGCCTTTTGACGGAAAATGATGGTATAAAAATGGATAGACCGAGTGAGTTAAGGTGATGCTCTTCGAAGGCCAAGTGAAGTGAGCAGCCCACAGAAAGCAGTTAATAATTGAACACGCCGAGTCGCGAACCTAGCAAATAACTAAGATGCGAATATATCTATGTACCTCAAATTCTTCTAGCAGCCGCGAGGGCGATTGTAATCAAACGGAAAACCAATAAAGTGTTTTATTCCTATGAAGATATCAACGGTAGAGATATGAAAACGTAGGTTCAAGGGATCATGCTGAATGTTCACCTTGCTCATGGCTATTGGTCGACTTTTGGTGTGGAAAAGCGCAACCCGTTAAGAGTACTGTTTCATCATGGTGGGAGTAGGAATATTTATTTAGATTATGCGTTCGGCGTATACTTCCTTACTTACTTATACTTCCGTATACCTATTTCTATGTTTGAATGAATACTATATTTGTGCGCCGTATGGCGGGATTTCGTATTTGAATGTGTATCTGGCCAATATGGCTCATCTCTTCTTCTGGCTATGCGTGCCACGAAACGTACTGTTCCTATTCTATATGATACTATATGCTTTCTAACCAACTGTCCTCTCTTCTTATGTGTATTGTCTATTTCTCCTTTGGTGGGTGGAACAGCTCCCTAAAGCCTTCCTTTGGCAAATGATTCGGAGCACTTGGGCGTTTTAAAATATCGCAGATCTCAGTGTAAATTAAGTTTCCTTGGTGGTGTAACTGGTAGCACGTCCGCCCGGCAAGTGGAAGGTCCGGTGTTCAAATCCCAGTTAAGGAAATACTTTTACTTTCGTGATCTGCTCAAAAACCGCCTTCCCCACATGTCCTGTGTTCGCCTTTTATGTGTTTTCCTATCCCCTTTCCTTATACCTATTTCTATAAATATGCTGTATGTAATATTTTATGTTTTATTTAATATGTTAAGGTCAAAAATATATCCTTAAATGTTTTGTTAAAGGCCACTAACCTAATATAAGGGTATAAACATTTATTATTGAAATATGTCGAACACTATTCCTGGAAAAACCATTAATATGTGCGCCTACCTGTGTTTATAAATATACACTGTGATGTTTCTTCAGTCTACTGAAGTTTGTTCTTTTTTTTTGCAGGTACAGTACCTTTGCCCGTCAATATCTCATGATCCTAGTGCCCAGTAGCTGTGATTTGTTGAAGCCAACGGTAAGATTATAAGTTTTATGGCTGTCTGCCTGATTTATAAAGTACATTTGAATATGAATTTTTGAAAGAAGAATATTCTTATAAAAAATCCTCGAATTGGAACCACCCGTGTAATTCATAACCGTAGGGTACATTATATTCCCGAGGGAGAATTATTGAAAAATAATTGGTCAATCGTTATCTATCTATGACATCTAATTTGTGGGGAAAAATTATTAAGATGGACTGTCTACGTCACGTAAATGAAATACTGACACCTTACTTGTTTGAACCAACAAAGTTGAAAGATTTGAACTGACGACCTATTGTTGGACGTTTTTTCAATCGCCGTTATTCCGTGTCCTCAAGCGGTGCCTGAAAACTCTTAAACTCTTATCTGCCTGTCGTATTGTATATTCAGGAGAGGTTAGGCAAATTTTAGGATGAAAAATTGAAACAAAATTAAGTGAGAAAACTTAATTTCTTTCGAATTATTGATTTTAGCACTTTAACACTTGAAAAAATATAGTTTACGACCGAGTTTCGATGCATTACATCATCACCTGATGATGATGTAATACATCGAAACCGGGCCGTAAAATAAATTTGATCCAGTGTGAAAGAGCTACGATCAATTATTCAATATGTTCAACTTCCACCACATCACGTCTGAAGTTACTCAATTGGTAAATTTCTTTCGTTCTCACCTGGTATTGTAGTTCTCTCCATATCCGCTTTATTCCTTCAAAAAGTTTATTATCCAAATTTTTTTCTAGCCCTTTCCAGAACATTTTTAATGACTTCATCCACATATTCACGCCATCACTACCCATTGTAAATTAATGATGTCCACGTTGGTCAAAGAAATACATAAATTGTCCCATTTCTCCATGACTCCCCCTGGTTCTCCATTTGCTTAGTTTTCCTTTTCACTTCTGCAAGCTCATCCAACTCTTATTCCTTTTACGAGTTCATCTTAAGTGTTTTCATCTTAATTCCACTTTTAAGAGAGACGTTTCTTGGTTTTTACTATCACCGTGGTGTCTTTAGACCTGACCTCACCTATTTTCAAATCATTCACCTGTTTCCATCGCACTAAATTCTTGAATTTTGAAAACTTGAACTCCTCGTCTTCCACCCCGATAAGATTCACAGCGTAATTCAGTTTTCAATGCGCCCCAGGAAGCAAATTACTCGACGCCGACCGCGACATTCCATCTCTCTGAAAGCCTTCTAATACACCGAAACGAATGAAATTTTCGTCAAAGTAGAGATTTAAAAGAGTTATTTACCCTTAAGGTGGTTTTTTCGCCCCACTAAACGCTTATCTTGTTACACCCCGCGAGTTGCATCTCTTGTTTCCGCTACTCCCTGACCCCTGGCGCACGGCTATGACGAGTTAGCTTACTAAATGGCTGAAATGTATCCGTTTTCTCACGGAGTCGAAAACTTTTAGCGTACGAATACCCAAGTCTCTCAGATCTCGAAAATTAGTGCTGCACATTTATATTATGTAATGGCTTGATGTATGTAAATTGTTGAAGTTCAGTGAAGTTGTAGGCTCGTGGTTTTACTGCATTTTTGTGCTTTTGCCATTTGATTTCACATGAAAAGCGTTACCTTTGCTTTGCTAATGGCACTTTAAATGGTGTCAGAAGTTTCAGGTATCATTAGATAGTCGACGGGACGGTATTGTGATCATCAGAGTCATAGTCTCGAAGTAGGCGAGTCCTTTGCTTTCCCTATGCCGCCTGTGCTTCTCTTTTGTTCGGTTCATTGCACTGCTTGGATCAGATTTTGCGACAGTGGAACCACTTGGATTTGAAGTGGGGACTCATAGATTTATAGCTGAATAGTCTTAATGACAAAATCGACGATACGAATAAATCATATCAACGGTTAACAATTTCACTATGAGAACATCACTGGTGAAAAATAACTTTTATTTGTGGAAACAACTTGCCATCTTCTGCCATGATATCTCCGTCCGTCATCGTATTATCAGAGTGTTCCGCTCCTCCGGACCCGCGGTGACCGTGACAGCTCGGCCCGCACGAGAGGTTCCTCCTTTCCGCCTCTGTCAAGAGAGCCTTTTTGTTGTTTATTTCTCTCGGGGGCGACGCGCAAGAAACGGAGGATGGGCGGTGGCGGAGAAGAGTGGGACCCAGAGGTATTTGGGGGTGGTGGTCAGGCGCCGGCGGAATATCTTTATCTTCTAACCTTCTAACCACCCTGGTCAGCATTTCCCTCTCCCTCGTTACATTCGACAAAACCCCGTACTCAAGAGGTGCTTTCCCGGGGCTGGGATAAGGGGAGGAAGTAGGTGGTAGGCGGAATGGAGCACGGCTGTCATGCATACGGTAGCAGATTAAAATGTCCAGCAGACTCCTCATTGTTCTCCGGCTCTCTCCCGCCCGCGTTCCTTTCGCAACTCCCCCCCTCTCCCTCTCTCTCTCTCTCCAGGGCCAGCTCGCTCCCTACCAATCAACGCGAAACCTCCTCCTCCCAAGCGTGTATTGCTTTTGGAATGCCCGAGACGGTCGGCGGTGGTCATATTTTTCGGGTGCATGCGACGACTGGAGGGGTCCTCGCCCGAATGCCCTTCCGGGGACATGTTCACTTGCCTCGCTCTAGGACATAATCCATACATAATATCGTGGGCTGCCGAAATTTTTTTCATTACCTCCTCTGTCAACGATTATATTTTGTCCTCAAGGGGAATGGATGTTCAGTGAGTAAATATATATAGCGTTGCGTTGTTCCTTTGTCATGAATCAACAAAATGCTCAGCTTATTCATCAAATACGGAAATGTTCGAGCTCCTTTCTAAAGCCAACTTAATGAAGAAGAAAATCAGACTATTGAAAAATTAGAATAAGGCAGGAATAGTTTTCAATTTTGAGAATGTTAAGAGATGCATTTTGAAAAGCTGCATTTGTTCAGAGAAAAACGATGTGGGGATAAATGACGAACAACTAGAAATATCATGTAATTCTCTTTGCAATTAAAATAATCTGTGATAATAGAATGCATAATTAAATAGCATAACTATTGAAAGATTCCTCAATTCCTGAAGCAATTGAGTTTTTTGAGCATTTATACTGCCACAAAGTCACGGCCAAATATTTTGATATATTTTACTCTATTCGATATATGCGTTGGAAATGAGACAAAGGATAAATAGCAGTCTTCAATAAATTTTTATAATGCATCATAATGTAGAATTAGGGAAAGAGTGTTCAAAAAATATTTTTTTTATTTTTATCTCGTGACTTATTTTGTCTCCTTTTCTTCCTGTTGCGGTGCTAGGAATGAGAACTAATTAACTAATTTAATCCGACTACGTCTCTAAAGACATTACTAGGTAGGTGTATTCCATTTTAATTTTTGAAGGCCTGAATTTTATTTAAGAATCCGTTCACGTTGAATTCTGTTTGAAGTCTAAAATGTGATGAGAGGCATATTTATTCCAAAGAAATTGTACATATCACAAGGATAAGAAACAATTGTTTATTTTGATTTATTTTTGACCATTTTGTAACATGAATTGTTAGACTATATTTTGAGGATAAATCAAAACTAAATTATGTTATACATCCATTACTTATTTCGGCGTTGATGTGTATTTGTGAATAGAACAATATAATTACCAAAAGGCAGTGAATTCGGCCAGTTAGCCTAGAGAATTATCATATCCTAAGATGATTGGACCACTCGTTCTTTTCCAGTCTTCATGGCAGGTACTGAGTAAAATCATAAAAAATTAGGGCTTAGTTAAAATATACACAAATTTGTTTGGAATGGGCAAAAATTAATTCTGAAATCTAAGATCGTAATCATATGGTATGATTATCGTATTCGGATTGTATCATTTTATAAGTTCTTTTAGTAATATATTAGTATATATATATATATATATATATATATATATATATATATATATATTTGTAATTTAGGATATATATTTGAGAGATGATTTAGGCCGATATTTGGTGGAAATCCATTTGTTGAGCACAAAGAAAGAATCAAAGACTGCGTTTCTACAGGGAAAAGAGACAATAATAAATTCTTTCAGGTGAAAAAACGAAGTCAATGACTCTTTCTGGATGTATTAAATAGAAAACACACACATAATAAAATACACACACATAGGCAAAAAATTCTAATCTCATTGACCATGAATATTTACGTTAATATTGAAAAATATGTTACTCAGTAGGCTTCCGAAAACAAATTAAATTTATGTTCTATTAAATAATTACATTTCATATATTGTATTGCCTTGGGTGAATTGGGCAATAGAATTTGTGTTCTGAGTCGTAAGTCCTATCATGCAACATTGAATTTATAGGTTATGGAACAGAAAGAAAGGCTTACAGGAAAAACGTAGACGTATATTCTTGTCATTTCTGAAGGAGTGGCGATCGATATGATTAACATCAAGACGATGTATTCAATAATATAAAAGTATTCTAATGCGTATTATAAAAGCATTCTTAATTCTGCATATGTGTACCAAAAGCCAATTTTAAACCATCCATTTGCCCGCTTTATTACGAGATCGATGATGGATAAAATTATATTTATAGGCACGGTATCATTGGAAGAAATTTCGGCTATTCCTTCCAAAATATCTTTTCCGTTCGTGACAAATCTCGTGAGTCGTGTATTATAAAGTTAATGTGGCCGCAGTTCCATGGTTTGAGACAATTACTTCGCTCGTAAACAGCTTATGCTGCCTCGTGGTTTCGCGCAAGAAATCGTGTCTTAGTATATCTTGATTGATTTGGTTCATGGTAAGGTTATGGTGTAAGTTATGAGTTGTATAAAAAGACACAAAGTTTGTCGCCAGAGTGCCCTATTTACCAGTTAACGATTTTCAAATTAAGTTTGGATGTTTTGTGGTCATTGCTCTGATGCCACCAGGCTGAGAAGTATTTTTTCATTCCATTCCCAAGCCTGTTCGAGATAACATGACATTAACAGCGGAAAAACTAATTTCTCACCGCTTGAAAACTCGTGAGTGAACGAGAGAAATACACATTCGCAAGTTTAGAACGTGTGTGGTTATACCAGTGCGAGAAACACAGAATTGAGTTGGAGCAACTCCTACGCCGTCATTCCAGTGCAGCCTCTTAATATGAAAGCCTCTCGTTGTATTATTTAACAGTCCATTAATGCCTTGGCAGGAGGCATTTTGCAGTTCTCATGCTGTCCGCAAATTCAATATCAACTCTGCCAACTTTCCTCCACATCTATATAATTCCTTCCTCTCTCTCTCCGTCTCTGACCGCGATTTCCCGCCCACTTCATTTACCCTTCCGCCAGCCCAGAAACCAAACCGACACACGCACACACACGCACTCTAACATCGCGATGCAGAAGCAAAAAATTAGACGAAATGGACGTGGAGTTTAGACGCGGCATGCAGACTTGCACGTCGTGAGTGCGGGGAGGGCATACCATTTGGCTCATCGGCGAGAGGGCGCGCTTTTCTTCCACTAAAGCGTTTCGCAAAACCTCCGCTGCTGCGCGAGACTCTCATCCCCCGTCTCTCCTTTGCATGCAACCGTCATCCCCCCTCCACTTCCGTTGTTTTAAACTCCCAGTGGGTGGAGTCGTCGTCAGTCACCACACACACACACACACACACTCTCTTCCTGTCTCCTTCATGATTATGTTCCAAATTCGAGATGGAAATAGAAGGTAGGTGGTACGTCACGTCGCAGCAATGCCCAAACACACCAACCAACCTCTGCACCCCCTCCACCCTCATCATCATCGTTCTCACGCGTTCCTCCCTCCTCTCCTTTATCTCTCCCGCTCGTTCCCTCAACTCTGCAGTCACCCCATTCTCCAAAGCCACTCCCCCCAAACCCTGCACCTCCCTCCTAACTTTCCCTCCACTCCCCGTCACACGCGCGCTCTGCGAGTTAATTCCCCGCCGCGCCAGCTCGAGAAATCCCGAGAGTGATGGCGGGAGGGAAGGTTTGGGGTTGATTTCTCCCGCCCCACGAGGGATGGGGATGGGACGATGAGGGTTCGAAAAGAAAAAGTTGTTATTATTGACTGAATCCGCTCGAAATTAGGTACGAAACACTGAGTCCACATCAAATTTGAGATAGATTCGAAAAATAATAGTTAAAATCCTAAATCCGACGATTAAATCATCTTGGTCCCGCTTGAAACACAGCGGCCGGAAGATACTCATTATTTACAATCAGGTACGTATTTGTAAATAAATATGTCAGTTGCACCCATTATTAATTGGGTTTCTAAGATGCATTGTCTAATTTAATTCTACCATGTAACTATTTAATTTTACCAGTAGCGTTTATCTAATGTAATTCCACCGGAAGAAGACGAAAGAGCTGTTGATAGAAGAATAATAGGCCTAAACTCATATCGTCTACGTCTACATAACACACAGGAAGCCGCCAAAATGCCTACGGTGGGGTCGGGGGCATGTTAGGTCACATGCCATGCAAGCCCAACCATTGTATCTCTACACTGATAGTAGTTCAATCATCCACTGGAGCAAAGTTTTTAACACGAAAGAAGTTTTTTGCATGAATAATTCGATGAACACTCGATAGCGGACTTATTCCAGAACAAGGTATATTTTTGGTCGTATATAGAGGAGGTACCGGGAAATAAGTTGAGAGTGTCATCAGTAACAAGTAATATATAGTAGTCAAACTGACCAACAGTTGAGAGAAAACTAGTATAAAAAACAGTTATTTCAATAGGATTTTTGTTAATCGCTGGCCGAAACAATTCGAGTATGTACCCGATCACTTTCAAGTCCCCATGTTTAAAATTGTTATCTCTTCTCTACGAATAAAAAAACAGCTTGAAAACATCATTTCAAGAAAATCGCCGGGCCCCGATCAAATCTTATCTGCGCATAAAAAACCATGTTAAGAAAAACGGATACTTACTAAAAAACTATATACAATGAATTCTTAATGATGATAGAGTGCTCAAGAAAAAAGTTATTCAACATAAAATAAGATGCATGAATGCTAGAATGTTCTATAACATGCTACATTACTTACGATGCCGGAACAGTGATATTTAGTACATCTACATACCTGTCACTTATGTCGCATTGCATGTAAACAGTTCATAAAAGTAAAATAAGACACTCAGAGTCGCTTAAAAAAATCATTTGTATAAATCTTCTGCTATCAAGATATACCCCATACTATATATTTACATGGAAGATATGTATTATTATTTTATAGATATATTAATTCACCGTTACGGTACCGATGTTTTGATGTATTCTGTTGGATGATTGTCGGGGTCCATTTAAATCCCAGATTAAACGGTAGAACACCAATCATAATGCAACAATTTCAGAGTGTAAAAATCATTCGCCTTGACCGGGATGATGATTGATGCCAATGATTTTCACAGGGGCGAGAGAGGCAAATGATTTTTAAACTCTGAAATTGTTGCGTTGAAATGCATGCTAGCGGATGACTCCGTTAAAAGTTACTGTTGCGGCATCTCCCGCAGTTTCTTGAAAAAAACCCTTAATAATATTATTCAATTTTGTGCTGAGTAAAAGCGTCACTCTTTTCCCCGGAAGCGATAATATAATAATTTATGCAAGATTTGCTAATTTTCATAATTGGTCTTAGTAGCATGAAAATGGGAGAAATTAGTTTTTTTACATCAGTTCTCTCAAAAAAAAGTGAAAAAGAACATGTGTGTCCATGCTATAGGGTCATCCAGACCAAAGTCATGTAAATGTATACAATATTAAATTTATATTTTGACCTAATGCATTCATCGATATTTTTCAAATCACCCAAGGAAAATACGAAAATAAAAAATATTGTGGAAATTCCGTTTGACTAAGTTTACAAGAGAAATAGAAAACATCAATAGCCTGAATTTCGAGAAACATTTGGATAAATTAAATGGAACACGACAAATCACTCATCTGGTTGACTGTGAAAAGATTACATATAGAATTAACCAAGGAATAACTCACGCGTTACAAGGCAGATGTTGGTTACCATTTTAAACATCAAACCGCAAAAAAACCCAAATTTGTGTCATTCACTCCCTTTGACAGGTATCGTATGTTGTTTTGAATGCAATGCAAAATGAAATATCATTCCTAATTTTTTATGAAAATATTGTGGTAATGCACCATTAAAAATTGACGTTGAATTACCAGATAATTTTTATTTATATCAATAAATTATTTGCATAAATAATGTATATTAATACAATATTAGCATTAAAAATAAACCTTGGAATCTTAAATAAAAATACCGCAGTATGTACTACGCACTTTTTCTCTTTGTACGCATTAAGGAGTTTTAGGAAAATGTATCAGCTTTTAATAGAATCAATGCTCCAGGAAAATTTACCCAGCCACCAAGAGCGGCTGTGACTGCTTTTAAAAGGGCGAACACCACGCGACCGGTCCCCGCTTCAATGCCCACTTGTCAAAACTTATCTCTGTTTCCCTAAATGCACTGTTTCCTTCTTCATACACGTTTCATCCAACCAACCGCCCTCCCCCGAGCCTCCCACTCCCTCCAATTACCTCGCCTCGCGACTTCCTTTTCCCGGGACCCCCCATCCACCCACACGTCGTAATCCAATTGAAGCGAACGAAACAGCGAAACTCTTAGCGCCACAACGACTCCCCTCACGCCCGTGAGATCCAGTTAGGCCATTTTCGTTTATAATTTTCGGGGCAGGCCGAGTGGACGGCGGTGGATGTGGTAATTCTCTTACGGAGACGTCTCTGCGGCCTCACCGTCGGGAGTCACCGTTTTCTTGGCGACCCTCTCCCCTCCCCCCTACTTTCTCATCAGTTCTTTCCACCCCATTGCGGGTGCTCCACCCCCCGGTAAGAAGGACGCACCCCCATTGGTTGCCCCCAATGGTGCAGGGAAGAATGAGACGATGGCGGTGAGAATCCCGAACGGCGCCTAAGAGGACGGTCCGATCGGAGTCTCTTCTTCACCCATCGAGAGATTAGGGAAAAAATTGGATCCCGTCTCTCCTTCCGTTCATCCGAAGAAAATTTTTGTCATAATACCAGGATGGAATTGATACGTTAACTGTAGGAAAGGTTATTTATTTTTAAATAGTACACATCAGCCTCATTAACCAGTAACATAAATGTTTCAAGGATTTACTGTAATACAACCGAACACGTTACACTTAATTTTCGAATTCATTCTCAGAATACAGTGGCAACTGTTGAGAATTTTCCTGCCTTGATTCTGCTTTGCTTCATTTCCATCTACATAATATCACCTCGCAAGTCGCCTCCACTCAAATATCAGTTTGAACATCCACTGTATGATAGTTAATCGCACGGAAGAAGGTGTTTACATGCATGAATATTGTTGACACGTATGTTGAGATCATGCGGGAAGAGTATTTAGAAGATGGGTCAGTTAAAAAATAAATGCAGGATATCGACAAAATACATACACTACCAATGCTAGATGTCTGTCTCCTTTGCGTCTACGGTCATATATAATATTTGGATCTCTAATTGTAGGAGACAATCTAACGGTACGAGAAAAGGTGCTTCCATCAATGAATTGGATATGTGCAGTAACGTGTGTAGATTCAAAGTATTGAACTGATCCTTTTGTAGCTTGTGCGTAAAAATTGAATAATGAATTGACATTTTTACGCAAAATGTTCGATTAATTAGCTTGCTTTCATCGAGTATCTAAACTCTATTCTCCTCTTAAGATATTATACATAAGGTACTTTATTGCCTTCTAAAGACTTATTACATTAGTGGTTACATTTCATATTCTTGAGTATTGGTGCTCCAATTCAGGTGGTGCTTTAAGATAATTGTTCATTTACATTTTCCAAAAGTTTCTTTTCCAAAAGAAAATAACTTGCGTGAAAAACGCATCCTGTCTCATTTTTTTAAAATTAATTGATGGTGATTCCTCAAAATTTTTGGACTTCTTCGTCTACAACTTATTTATTCCGAATCTAAAAATTGATACACTATCAAAAACTTAGGTTTCATGAAGTTTTAACCAAACCCGAATTTCAACAAGGAATTCCACTGCTCACCTCTGTATTTCACCTCTAAATACCTGCCTCGCTGTATTTCACCTCTAAATAGACTAATCTATGTTATGAATTACACAATTTCTTATTTCCTAATTTTTCAATGTATATTAACAGATTTTGGTAATTCATTTGGGTACATTATCAATATCAAAACATTCGGAGGATATTTCATGACTCGTTGCGTAGAGTGCTGAAAGAATTTGGAATTATTGTTCAAATTGGTGTCATGGTTTTGTCCATCATATTGTCAACAAAACATAAGAGAGCGTTATATTATTTCGTTGATTTACCCAGGAGTAATAACCAATAAATGATGCAGCTGTAACTTATCAG
Source organism: Hetaerina titia (assembly GCA_037158775.1). Classification (NCBI taxonomy): domain Eukaryota; kingdom Metazoa; phylum Arthropoda; class Insecta; order Odonata; family Calopterygidae; genus Hetaerina; species Hetaerina titia. Next base: position 83,153,066 of record CM073778.1, read on the forward strand.
CATATATCAACTGCAACAAGAGGACACAAATTCTTATTTTTTCATTCATTCGGCCCATGATGAAATCAATCAGTGCTTTCACCGCATCAAAAACGGCACTTCTTTTAATACAAAATACGAAGAATTCTTTAATGTTTTGAAATTGCATCTAAAAAAATTGCTTTAGTAGCAATTTCTGCGTATTTCTTGCCCTTTGACCGATTATTGATGCAATGAGTTTGAAAATATCTTAAGGAAATTGGTGGGAAAACATTTGTATTTTTCTCAAAGCGAAATCACAATACTGTCTTACTACCATTTGTGGTGTTCTTATAGAAGGGTTTTTTCGGGGGATCGATGTAAAAACTTTCTTGGACGAATCCCAAACAGATGGTGCTCACAGCTGCCTCCAATGCCTTTCATCAGATTCTACCATTTTCCCGCACTAGTCGGAAATTGGAAATCAATCCAAAGCAATCATTTTCATATCGACTGGGTACCCAATTTCAATGAGTAATGGATTGTATATATAATTATATATATAATTGTATATATAATAAATGTTTCAGTCCTTGGTTAGGAGGATTAGTATATTGAAGGCATTCTGGTATTCTTTATCCGGTCTTACTTCTCTCTCCCATTGATCCAGTGATAGCTCCCCTCACCCTGCTATCGCATTCAAGGTTGCGATCCGCGGGGAGGGATGTTTTTGTGTACAGGTGTTTGAATGTATTTAACATATGTACATATAAATGACCACATGGGTGGTCTGAATAGTTTCCGAACTCAGGAAAAATGTCTTGTATCATGGTCAGGTCGGAAACTTTTCAGACCATCCTTGTGTGTGTGTATGTATATTATTTGTGTGTATATGTATACAAGTGTATACATGTATAAACAGGTATACATGTGTATATATGTGTGTATACATATTCTGTAGATATGCGTTAACCATGTTCGTGAGTGGGCTTTCTTTGTGCTTATGTAAGTTTTAAGCCCTTTCCCACCGCATGAACAACCACTGCCTATCCACTAAATCTGCCGCCTTCCGTTATTATCCCATCCCTACTCACGCATCTTTCCACGGCCATTTATTTGACAACTGTTTCTATATTTTGGTGATCGAAACCCTCCCCGAATTCGTAAACAGCATAGAGATGAGACCATATGATATTAAGGAGCCACAAATGGGGGCTAAAAGCTCTCCAACTTCCCTGGCTTAATATCGCCCAACTATTTAATAGCCGTCATCCCCTCTGACATCCCAGCCCATTTAACCTTCGTCCCTTAACTGCTAGGAGAAACTAAGGATTTATTTTCCAACAGAGTACCTTGCTTTTCCGCCATTTTCCCTTGACTGGAACATCATATCTTATTTTATATCCCTTTATTTTCTTCTATTTCTCTTCACACCCATATTTTAAAGGCCTTCAGTGTGCGTTTTTCCTCTTTCCCTATAGATTTGAACCATATCAAATTGCTACCCATATTAAAGAAAGCCACTGTAGAGAACAGGTGATAATGGGCATCCCTGTCTCCCTTCTCTGCCGAGCACTACGCATACCGTCTATGCAATCGTTATCTGCACCTGTGAACTCTTTGAGTCTTGTAATGGCTCCAGATAACTCCTCTCTTTCTCCAGTCGGCTCCTATCTCTTGCAAAATTTCAATAATGGTGTCCCGTTCATTCTTTTGAGCCTTTTCTCAAAAATCGGCGATGCGTATAAATACATTTTCATTATATCTCTGTTCTTTACACTAGTGGCCTTGATTGCAATGGTATCACGCGTGTTTATCCTCTTCCTAAAGCCAAATTAATATTCTCCGAAGTATTCATTCACTTTTTTACCCATTCTCTTGTTGTTTATCTGAGCTGAAATAAAACTTATAGTCATATGGTCCTTAAAAATAGCGCCGTTTCCCTTCGATCAATTCTTCGTTTCATCTCAAATAGTGCCAACGGAATTTGTCTCTTTACATATTCCCTTGGCATTTCCTTCACCTTCCCCCTTATCGGTCCACAATTTCCTTCTCTTTCAGTATCCTCTCAATGATTTTTCCCATTCATTTTTCTTTTCCTCAGTTTATTGATTTTAATTTTGTGATAGTACTAATAGTGCAAACCGCATATGTTAAATACACTACCTGTTTTCCTACTTTCTAATACTCTAACGTCAGGAGTTTATAATTTCCGTGAATTACGTAGCAGGTTCACCTACTTTTCGTGTTCTTTTGATGTTCGTCCAATGCTTAATTGATGCAATTTTGCTTGCATATTGCCTTTAATTACAAAATTATTTAATATTGGTAGTAATCTTTTAATGTCACATCTGGAGTCAAAATATTCTAATTTGGGGTCATAATAACGATACAATAATATTTAGATATTTATGTCCAATCAAATGGCGTCAATCAATGCTGGAATGTTATCAAGTAATTTGAAAAGAGCTATGTTATTCACCATTTAAATATGAAAATGTTAATTTCAAAAATATATTAAATCCAAAAAAGCTTAATATTTTTTCAAATAGATAGCATTAAAAAAGACTATTCTTCAAACAAGAGGAAGAACTAAGATGTTCTACCTTGTATTTTACTTCAACTGCTTGCTTCTCAGGTTGAGATAGTTTTTACGTTTATTAATATAAAAATAAATTTCATTTCCAATCTTTAGAAGTGACCTTAGATATCGCTTTAACTGTATTTTTACCTACTTCATTTTCCTAATTTCAATTTCTATTCGCAAGGAAAATATTCATGGTAGCGGCTTTTAGTACCCTTATCTGATCTCTTAAGTTCAATGGTTTCTGTTGACTTAAATCCTTTCGTTAGCTGATGGAATTTTAAAGTCTTAGAATAAACTTCGTCATTTTTTGTCATCCACTTCAGGAAATTATTATCGATATTCGGAATTTACTTAATTTTTAACCTTTAATATAAAGGAACCGCTGTAGGTTTTAATTGTGTCACCGTCATAATCAGGTGGTTTCACAATATTCTGAGATTGGTAATGAATGTCCCATTGTACTCATTTTTATGCCCCCTAAGTGAAAATATAAATAGATAAATTTATTTGTGGCAGGTGATAGGAATTTTATTAATGCGTTAAATAATAAATTAGATTACTTTTTTAATTGAATATGAATTTTAATTATTTTGTATTTTTGTAATGTCATGTGTTAAATGCGATTCCTTCCTTCCAATTTGCTTAAAATATATAGTTTTTCATAAGAATATTTACAGATTTTTATTTTCGCAAAATGATACCAAAGACCTATATCGATTATTTCCATTCGTATTTATGCTGGAGAATTATGATTCATTAGACTTATTAGACAGAATGAAAATAATATTTGTATCTGATATTAATTGATGCTTTCAAAACCTTTCATGTAATAATAATAAGAATGCAATGGGTATCAATATAAATTATTGTGACATACATATTACTGAAGATTTTATAATAGCATATACAAGCAGAAAATATTCCGAGGAAAAATTGTAATAACATGACGATTGCGTTTACAAGGGGATAACTTTATGTACGATCTGCAGATTGGGTAATTATCGCTTCTGACGAAAGCCAAGAGTTCTCTAGATGTTTGTTGATACTTAAATTGATTTTAATGCTTCAAATATCAATGCATTTTAACCTCTGATGTTGACTTATCTAAATTCCTTATGTCGACCAAAATAAAAGTGACTGACTGGGTGCAATTACGTTGTCAATAGATAACGCGCAGGACATTGCGGTAAAATAACGATTGACTCTCTCATATCTGAATTTTAAACCTCTTCATATTTACCGTTTACTTTCTGCTTGATTATTATTCCTAGAAATCATTTCAACGTATCTATTCACATTTCGTACAATTCTCCCGGGATTCCCTCTTTTTTTAACTAAGCTCTACGTCATTCAACGAGCTATTGTTGTCAACGATGCGGGCGTTGAATTCGTCGCGAGTGTTGCGCAAGATCTTAATTTCGACCAAATGAAGTCGTTTGTCCTTGCAGTGGCAGTTACACCGATTTTAATTCGTTCTTCATCATCCCATTCCTTTTTCATTTTTCCGTCGCTTTGCGGGGAAGGGTTCGAGCGCACTGGGCACTCGTTCGTTCGGCTATCTGGTCGGAAGTGGTGCTAATGACTCAGCAACCGTCCTTGCCTTGTCAGCACTTTTTCCCCGCTCCGCATTTCGGCGCCTGGTTTTGTTCCATGACCTCTTTTTCCTCGACGGCACACCTTCGGCCAGTACTCGTAAATTGGCGCTTTTGTTATTTAATAAACGTTCTCTGTTTACTTACAGCTGTTGCTTCCCTGGATGTTCGTTTTTTGCTTGGTTTTTAGTCTGAAAGTTTTGGTTGATTCCCTTTATGTCGACGGATGCCGTTGGAGTCTTGACTTCAGAAGTGGTGAATTCAAATGCAGTAAATGATTTTTAAGCAATTCACCATTCCAATATAAAATCAATTAGTGGTTATTTGCGTGGATCATAAGTCCAGTATCATATTTGCCCTTAAATCCATTGAGTTTCCAAACTAACTTTTTGTGATTCTCTCTAAGATCTATGGCACTCATTTCACTTCCGACAGATGTTGAGTTTTATTTCTTAACTTTTATGGTAAGCAGTATTAAGAGTGCAAATTATGTGCTCGTATCTGTTTTAGAAAAAATATGAACAGTTACAACAATTATGATTTTTTCTTATTAGAAGAAATAACTGGAATAACAAAACTACCTCATGAAACTCAGTTGTTGTTTATCACTAAAAAAACGTTTTTTGATAGGCACGTGATATCTTCAAAATAGAAGGAATACTTCCATTCTTTTCATATAAAAATATATTTTTTGCAGTTGCATTGGAGCCATGGAAATTCAAAAGTATGCAGAAAACAACATTTTCCTTCAGAACCCTCAAAATAAAATCATATATATATATATATATATATATATGTATATGAGTATATATATATATATATATATATATATATATATATATATATATATATCGATTATGCGGAAGTACTCACGAGAGCAATATAACTTTTGGACGGCACAATAGAACACAGAATAAAACAGATAACACGTAAAAGGACACTCACACTGTAGATCATTTGAGTTTTCGGCCTACTCCGAGGCCTTCTTCAGGTCAGACTGACTGATTCTGACCTGAAGAAGGCCTCGGAGTGGGCCGAAAGCTTAAATCATCTACAGTGTGTCCTTTTACGTGTTATCTGTTTTATTGTGTTCTATTGTGCCGTCCAAAAGTTATATTACTCTCGTGAGTACTGCCGCATCATCGATATATATATATATATATATATATATATATATATATATATATATATATATATATATATAGATGATTTCTTCGAAGTAACACGGAAGTGTTGAATAAAAAACTTAGACAGTAACACACAGCACGAGAACACATAAAAAGAACACTCACAATAATATCATGTATATCTATATATAATATATATAAAATATATTTATATATATATATATATATATATATATATATATATATATAGTGTATATTGTAAAACACTATATATATAGTATATATTGTGTATATGTATAGTGTATATTTGTTATTTGTTGAAATCCCGCCATACGGTGAACAAATATTACTTCGCACATAGAAATAGATATAAGGAAATGGCAAAAGAAAACTCAAAAGACGAACACAGGAAAGATGGGGAAGGCGGATTTGAGCAGATCACATATGTAAAAATATTTCCTTATCCGGAATTTGAACCACGGATCTTCCACTTGCCGGGCAGATGCTCTACCAGTTAAGCTAATACTTAATTAATAATGTAAGATTATTAAAGTAATGTGAGGTTTTGTTTAACAGAATAAACGGAGAAGGATATGGCAGTGCTCTGGAAAACCAGTTTCAGTTATAGGTTTTCGGGACAGGACACTTTTATTTAATTAATAACATTATTCCAAGAATTATCTCTTGAAGTTAAATGCCCGGTAATAGCTGTTTCTAACATTCATCAAAATAATCGATCGGCAGTAGTTTGGTATGAAGACCGAAAACATCAGAGTAAGTCCTTTTTTTCTGTAGTGCATCAATGGTTTCCTGTAACATTCAAGTTTCCTGTATCATGTATTTCACGTGTTTTTATTATTTTAGTTTTAAGTTTAGGGAGTCGTGGCTTCTAACTTTCCACTATTTCTGTCTCACGCGAACCATCGCTCAACTTCTGCTGTTGTGTTTGAATTGTTTTATCTGAAAACGCTCTTGCTTAAGCTCTGGAGATCCGAGGAGGGAGTTCCGTCTCGGTGAAGCCACGTCCGACGCCGCAGCGCTGCTTGCGGGTGGACCTCGATACCTGAAGGCTCGCACTGCAAAGTCACATTAGACGTGTGATCGTGCGGCGTTGAACACCGCAACCGTTCGACGCATTAAGCCAAGTGTAATGGGGACGCGGCGTCACCGTGAAGTTACCTATTCGGTTCCTAATGTCTAGTATTTCTTTTTCATGGGGGATTAATGTCACGCGTGAATGAAATTGAGAGAGAATGGTGGTGGACGCGCTGACTGACATTAGAAGAGCACAAGCCTACTTAATCATACTTTGATTTGCTTAGAGGATATCCCGGAAAACTGTGAGAAAATTTGTCGTTCTTCAATAATTATTATGCAAAGCGTATACTAATTGACTTTATTTTAAAAATTGTTGAAGAAGGCCAGCGAGGGAAATTTTTTGTGGCGTCGTGCTCATGCCAAAATGAATAAAATAACGGAAATGAAATAATTCATAACACATAAAAGTAAAAGTTCATTCCACCAATGAATATTAACATATTTTTTTAAATGTATGGCTGCTTTAAATAGATAAAGCCTCAAAGAATAATTAACAAATAATAACACTTTTCTACTAGATATTGATTTAATCCACTGATGTAGTACATCGAAACCGTTTGATGGTTAAAACAGTAGAAACGCATTAGCATTTTTTAATTATTATGTTTAAGTTACCTTAAATAACCCCAGAAACTACGCGTTTAGTTAGCGTAAAATAAATGTCGCTTCATTAACAAAATATTAATGATTATTTTACTATGCTTCATACAGATACTGTTTGATCGTTATTGCCCAGAAAAAACACAGATTGGTTCAAATACTTATTTATATTTAAGTAATTTTTATGTTTACCCTTTTAAAAATGGCATTGCTCGCGTATTTTAAGGTCCAGAAAATTTGGGAAAATGTTGTTATTGGGGTTTGAAATGATGTGGTATTTCCTCTTTCGTCTAATTTACATTATCGTTGTGGAAGTAAAAAAAATTTGCTCTGTTAGGATGAATTTGATATGTTAAGATTTTATAGTTGTCCTACGTATCATATATACATCATTATATTTAGAATTACTATATTTCGAATAATTTCAAAGCACTTCAGAAAATTTAAATATTTTACTGTAATAAAATCTCCTACACCAAGAAACTACGGTAGAAGATTTCTTCTATCGTACTGGCTTCCCACCCAGAGGGCCCGTGTTCGAATTTCGTAGGCGGCAGATATTTTTCAGTGGTATCCTGATCCCTACTTCAGGTACTTCGTGGAGAGCGCTTTGGGTTTGTACGACGTCCGTCGGATGGGATGTTAAGCTATTTGATATCTTGGCGCCCTTCATTAAGAGTAGGCTAATGCTGACACCGGGTTTCTCTCCACCCTTCATCCTTTCTTGTCCATCCCCAATGGCATAAAAGACCTCTGCTTTCCGTCGCCTACCCTAAAAACTACTACTACCGCTAGGAGATTTCTTATCAGTAGGTGAATGTTTTTATCTGTTGTCTGATCGTCATATCTAATTTTATTTGAAAAAATATAGCGCAAATAGATTTTTTCTCAAACTCGTGCAGTGGCTATTTTATATATATCACTATTTCTGGCGTACACCTTGGAAACACTGCACTTAAAATGAGACTTTCATTGAAATCGAATAAGTAAAATTTAGTGGATGTTTTACCAAACCTCGTAAGCCAGTTGTAGCCATGGTTAAAAACGTTATTGCATAATTACTGAGTAAATAGCACGAAGATTCCATCAATAAACTTTGGGGATAAAACAATATGTGATCGGGAACGGTGGAAAGAGAAATTGGAGAATAAGGAGAGTTCACGGAAGCAGGACTAAACGTGTGAACTGTGAGGAAAGGTGAAGGGACTGTCAGAGTTTGAGAAAGATAATTCCATGGGCATATTTAGGGATGAAACATTTGAATGGAACAAAATATAGACGTTGACTAGAAAGAAAATATATATAGAGAAACTGCATGATAAACATATTACACTAATGAGTTAAGATATAGAAAAGGGATGCGATGTCGATACAGGTATTTGACCCGGGGATTATTACATTATTAAGGGAAATTAAATGGAAGAAGTCAATGGAAATAGAAAACCTCCCCACCGAATTAATCAAGAATTTTGGAAAAAAAGGAGGGAAGAGGTTTAATGGGTAAACTTGGCAACATTATTTTTGAAACCATTCCAAAAAAGGAAAAAGCGGCAATATAGGTATTTTATGTGAGGATTACTTTTAACTCTAAGTTTGATATCTCTAGCAGCATAAGTAGAGATTTCTAAGGATATCAACGGAAAGCTAGAAGGGGGTGTAAATGAGTATATAGGCAAAAGTCATTTGAGTTTTGGAGTAATGATATTGCAATTATAAGGCCACCTCTACAAAGGAAGATGCAATAGGGATTCAGAAAGTAGTAATAGGGTAAGAATGCAAGAAAAGAGTGATAGTTCAAGGAAAAGAATACAAAATTTGGATGGAATGATGGGAAGTAGAAAATATGCTTACGTGAAAATAATGATGGGATATAGAAAAATGAATGCCAATTTAAATGATTATTTACGTTATTTTTCGGCCAGTGACCTCAAGGATTGCCCTTCTTCCTCCTCGGTTTTTTATATTCGGAATTGGTTTTCCATGAGACTTCCTTTTACCTTTCTATTTTCGGGTCATCATCTGGGTATTTTCGATTTGTGAGATATCAAGTTCAATGTTCTGTGTTCTTCACCTTTATCTGTTTTTGATTTCTTCGATATCGCATTCATTACACCCTTTTCGGAGTTCTCTAGTAATTTTACGCTACCTTAGCTGTCTTTGATTGTTCTAAAGAGGATTTCCTTCACTTTTGCACCGAGTGCCTTGATTATTTGTTAATTTATTTTGTCAACCCCTCGTACCCTGCTGCTCTTCAGGGTTTTCACGGCTCTGTTGAATATACTTCTAAGTATTTTCGGCCCCTGTCTTCTTTTATCATGATTTCTTCTTTATTTAAAAGACCTTCAAGTGGTTTGGGCCCTTGATAGAACTCTTCAATCTCTTCCTTCCATTTCTTCCCAATGTCATCGTCTGCTACTCTTGCTATCTTTCAATTAGCGTCTCGGACGTTGTGGGCTTTTGTTTTTCCCTCCAAATTATCTTTTACCAGTTTACAATCCGTTTCGCAGTCTCTCTTCTTAATTTTGTGATTGATTTCATCATAGCAGCTCTCTATCTTCCTGGGCTTTCTTCTACCCTCTTATGACTTGGTTCCGCAACTTTTCACAAAGAATTCCCTCAGTTTTATTTTCTGGATTCTTGTACTTTATCCTTACCTTTATGAATTCTCTTATTTTAGTTGTTATCAATGCCGCTTTGATTTCACTGTCTTACCCACTGATTGTTCATTTGCTACATAATTGATTAAATATCAACTATTTCTTTCCATCGTTCTTCTATGTTGGTCTCATTTATTTCGTCTATTTTTCCTTCGATGCTCTCGCTGATCTTAGTCTCTTGCTTTCTTTTCCTGAAGTACGTATGTGTTCCATTTGGGTTTCTGTGTCACTTTCTTCATCTTCTTTTGTCGCAGTCGGCTATCCATGATCACCAGTTTCAGATCGCTATTCATATCTGCGACGGAGTAAGGCTTAATTTTTTTTAAATTGGCTCTTATTTTTAGTTCTGACATAGATGCGGTAAATTGTTATATCTCCTTGACCTCCCCCCCCCGGTGTTTAATTGTGTATCTTCTTCATCGATGTTCTTCTGAGAGCACTCCTTTCACTCTCGTTACTGGATTCAATTTCAATTTCTGCCACGGCGTTTCTTTTTCCTAGTCCGATCCATCCGGTGCTTCTTCCCTCTAAACCCCCTCCGACCACAGCGTACCAACCTCCCACAAGGGTCACCAGTACCCCAAGGGTAACGGTCTCCCACAAGCAGCCTCTTCTCCTTTGCTTTTCGCAAGACATGCCCACAGTCTTATGAAGCGGAAAATCTCGTTTTTGCTCTTCATTGTGTGGTAGGAAAAACGGAGATGATAGTTAGAACCATCGCAAAACATAACACGGTAGTTACTCGACATCAGTCCCTCGACCTGTATCACGAAGATAGCTGACGTACTCGGCAATGATAAGTACCGGTTACCGAAGGAAATACAAAAGCTGTGTCTATGAAGAGTTGTTGAACTTCGTATATTTGAACAGCCGCCCAAATCAATGAAATTACATTTAAAAGAATATTAGAGGGCGAGGAAGAATAGACGACTGCGCCCCTCTGTCATTGCAGGGCACATCTGGACCGGACCATCCCACAACATTGACTTCAAAAACTGAATTGATCGCAAAAGAAGGAGGCCTATACTTCAAGAGACTCATTCGGATGCCATATAAATCCACATACTATTGAACAACTTCGATAAAGAAAACATTTTCACGCTTTCCTGCAGATGAAGATACCGACTGAACGTCGGCAGAACTGTTGTTCCAGCAATTTGGACTGAGGAATCCTGGAAGACTTGGATCTTCAATAGCATCACACCACGGAAACTTTCAGTTGGAATGCGATCATCTATGATTTTGCTTTCTGTTTTTTTTTGTTTCAATGTTTCCTCTAAAGTACTGGTCCTCGATCATAATTTTTCCACTGCTTCCTTGTAATCTTTTCCATTCGTCCAGTTTATTGCTTCGACATTCCATATACTCAACCGTCTGTCCTTTTTCTTCCTCTTTAACCTGACGTTGTACTCACTCGTAAAAGATTATGATCTGAATCGGAATCCGTATTTCTCTTGCTATCGGGCAACAGCGTATTGGTTCTGAGTCACGTAGTGGCCAGGACTAACACTGAAATCTGTGTCCATATTTTTCTCCTGGGTAAATTAATTGAGGCGGTTTTCCATCACCTTCCTCAACAGTGTGTTTAATGTGATGGAATCCCTCAAACGACCGCCCCACTGGAGTCAGGCGCCTTTGTAGTCTGAAGAACAGATACTTTCCGGACTACATTTAATGTGGAACCTGCAATTTGTCCTATCCGGCTGGGGTGACTCTACCACCGGTTATATTTGATTCTTTCCCTCCTTTGCTGTGGCTTTCAAGATATTATATCTACGTGTTAGTATTTTCAATAACCTTATTACCGACTCCCCCTCTTGCAGCTTCTGGCTCCTTCAATGTACCGACTTCTACTATTGAGATATTTCCAGATACCTACCAACTGCACTCTGCCGGTAAGGTGAGACGTGACGAGGCGTATTCATGGACACATTTCGTTTCGGTCGCTGGATGGATTTTGATTGCGAGTTGATTCCACTGATATAAATTTAAAATTTTCTTAAATGTCACGGATGAATTTGGAAGAGACAAATTGGCAAATTATCTAAAGCAGTGTTGCAAATCCAGGAAAAATTACGAATCCTTTAATATGAGTCAAATTAATATAAAACTTCTTGTATTGAATCAATTGTTGAAATGATTATTGAAACAATTATTGTTGAGAGGAAGTTTGTGTATAAATAGAATCCAAGGACTTCTGACTTGTACATAGATTACCAAAACAGGCTCTAGGTCAATGGTTTCAAAATGATAACGTAATTCAATAGCGATTATAACTTCTCTGCTTCAGTTAAACCGTCACAACTTGATTAAAAATCCAAAATGATTTTTTGACGATTTTCCATTCTTTCCAAACAGGTATTCCAATTTACTCTCGGTGAAAAGAAATATTACAAATTGAGCATTGTAAACTATTCTCTGAAACGTATATAAATCGTGAAATGACTTTTGTGAATTGTCAACGCTTGAATTAAAACTCAAAAAAATCTCTTTTCATGCGAGAAATTTTCTAAATCAGGGATTCAGTCCCAACGGCGGCTCCAAATTTTCGACGTGGCGCGAATCATTTGTGGTCTCCCCAGTGTTCCGGACGAATTTCATGGATCTCTTGTTTCAAAGCAAGCCGGCCGAATGGAGGCAGGCGAGGCCCGCGGGGCGCACTTCTACGGCCCATTGGATTCTACCCTCGATCCGCCGACCCCCTCTTTACCCTTGCACATACAATATCTCCCCTCCCCCCATGGCCCCCGTGTCAGCGATGGAGCGAATCCAGACTCACTCCTACCTCCCCCGCCACCGTTTCGGCGGCCCTCCGGCACTGCTGCGGCCCCCTGACCCGGGGAAATCCAATGGCGCACTGACAAGACGCCTCGTTGAACGCGTCATTACGGCGGCTGAGCCCGACCCCGCCAAGATTCCTCGACTGCAGCTTGCAGCGCCAAAACCCCTCTTGCGCGGCGGTGGCCGACTGCAACAGTTCCATTACGCCCGTCCGAGAAATCGCGTGGCTTAGCGGGAAGGCAGCGAAACCCTGAAGGGGTTTGTGATGTCGGATGAGGATGGGTGTGGGGGATGAGTTGGGGAAAGGGGGAGGATCGGTGGGTGGGAGCGCGAGTTTGGGAAAGGAGTAACGAGTCGGAGAGGATTAGAAAGGACGTTTCGATACCGAGCGAGTAGATTCCCTTTGAGACATCATTTTCGCGTGATGAACTTTCAGCTATAAATCCGATTCAAACGTGAAAATAATTTTCAACGATTTAAACATTTATTTATTGTTATTATAAATACTAATGTACCAATTTTTCAAATCGTATGCTTTTAATTCAAACGGTTTGGTTTGCAGAGGAACAAATTCAATGTCTCCTTCATGATAATACGAATAGTGGATACTGTGAAAACTCTTACTCTTAGTGAGACCCGCAGCAGGGGACTAGCGTTTAATTATGTAATTTAAGAAATAAAAGGACTAGTTTATGGAAAATCTCTTGTAAAAAATATGAGTTTTGAAACGTATGCTAAGTTGTTCATTCATTGTTTTCACCCATTTATTAATTTATAGTATAAGGAACAAACGAGCAACATCTATGTGTTTGGAAGAATTCCTCTTTAAGATATGTAATCTATCTACACTGTAGGCTGTCACTTAAGCATTAAAACTGAGCCACAAAACATTCTTAATCTGATTTAAAGTTGAAAGCTTATCTTTGTTGGGTTGGGAACATCTATCTATTCATATAAACCGCTGAGATGCAAGGCAAAACTTTATACAATACGGAATTAAGAGTGACATAAACCTTGTTGTAATGACGGTTATACTGATGTAAGTTATGGAAAAACGGTAGAGAGTATGCCACGAGAATAGAGTATATGATAATGTACTATATGGAAATATTACTTAGCTACCGTATTGGGATATTAAGCATATACTAAGAAAAAAGCAGTCATTTACAATTTGCTTTAAAATATGACAATATGATTTTATACAAAACAAGGAATCGAATATAAAAAATATTTTTTCAGAAAATTGTCTGAATGGCTCCCATCAATGTCGCATGGAATAATGGAAAACACTTGTGATTTCCACATATGTTTTTGTTAGCAACTCACCATGGGTTAAGCACCTATTTATAATGCAAACGTTAAACAACACACTGTAACGGAATCAAACATATATGGTATGGAAGAGTGGTGTTGCAGGGAACAAAAGAATTTTTAAAAACGGAATGGACGGAGGAATTCAAGTGGGTAACGATCAAGTGTATACGGAGTCAGCATTTGAAAAACCCTCCTTTCTCTCCCATCTGAAACTACTTTTCTCTATCATCTCTGACGACTATACGTGCATGCATATGGAATGTTTGCTATTATGTTTTATTGACCTCGATAACGCTAGTTTTAAATGAATATACTTTGTCACTTCCACACAATTTTTATTCGTACTATCGGTTTCAACGCTTCGGCGTCATCATCAGGTACGGTACCTGATATATGGTACCCGATGATGACGCCGAAGCGTCGAAACCGAAGTACGAATAAAAATTGTGTGGAAGTTACAAAGTGTATTCATTTAAAACGAACATAAACCTCCACAAAGTTGAGTCTGAGGCCATAGAATTCATCGATAATGGTACTTTATAAATTAACAGTGAATGGTTATAACCAATGGATAAGTTTCAATTTTTTTTCTCCTTTTTTCCTGCAATATGAGTAATTTTCTAAGTTCAAACCCATATGGTTGTCAGACTTGTATTTCACATTTTTCAATTTCAAAGAATGGATCCAACTATGTACTCAAACCAATTCCCGTGTTGTTAACTGTTGTTTTTAACTTAAGCTCCTAAAAAGAGAACTGTAGTCTGCCGAAGGATCGTATGTGGAGGAGTTGAGGATTTTTTGCTAAGAAATCCGCACAACAATTTAGGAGTCGCTGTACTTCCGTGTACCGCCTGCGGTCTAAGATTGAATACCGGAGAGTTCACACGGCTTTAGTAAAGTATTTTTTACTTTACTGTGATAAGAAAAAGTCAGAGAATAGTAAGCTCAATGTGGCACCAGTACCTTTTACAATAGTGTAATAAACCCTTTACGATTTAAGGACAAATTATTGCATATAATCATTCTCAAAATGGCCATAAATAGCTCAATTTCACATTTCCAATGATTATGCTACTAAATTATATGTTGTATATTGTTTAATGGTTCTGGTAAGAGGAAAAACCAACCGTAAACTGAATTAAGTTAAATTTAACAGAATGTTTTTTTTTTATTTTTAGAAGAGGGTGCCCACATTTAACTGAGGATGTAAATATGAGTAAATTCGTGGAATCATGCTTATTTGACTGTAAAATATTTTGGAGGGAACTTAAAAATATTTAAATAAAATATGAATCGAGAATTATATTAATTATAATCTATTGTTACACATTGATGACATCTGTTTTTGTGATTCCGGAAAAAATTACCGGACCCCAGAATCATGACACGTACAACTTATAAATTTTTATTATTTACGTGAGCTCTTCCTTGAATTTCTCGCTCTGCAAATGTTATTTTTGTATTAAAACGTAATCAATAGTTTGCATGTCTCTCTGTTTCACGGAGAAAATAGTGGTTAGAGCTTAGTAAAAAATTTTAATTTCTTAGAAAACATATTCAACTTGCCGTTTGCCCAAATAAGACGACACCAGCACAGTGTAGTAGGTATCTTCGATTAAGACGTGGGAGGTATATGCCTATTGCTATCGTCGACGTTTGGAAGTTGTTTCATCTCCAATGAATTAATGATCTATTCTCGAGTACAAATGGTTTTGGTAATTACCGTTTGCGCGAATGTGTATCTCGGTATATTCATGCTCGCATGAGTTCACGGGTATGAATTCTACAATTTCTCCCCGAGGATGTAACCCTTCAGCGAGGGAAGTGTCTTGGGATTCAGTTATATCGCGACCATCGCCGGCGAGGTCGTGTCGGATGTGCGTGCGTCTGGGTGTGTGCGTGTACCATTCCGTGATCGAATTAGCTCGCCAATTTTGCCGATTCGGATGTCCCACGCACTGCAACTCGCGGCCCGCCGCGCGGGCAATGCGCCACACGTGCATTCTTAGCTGAGGATTGCGACCCACAACCACAGCTGATGATGTTAAATAAGATCATCGTAACTTTAGTAAATTTAACACAAATGTCCTCAAACAACCGTTCCTAAATAATGCCATATGCCAACTCATTTCGCAGTGTTGGCAAGCGTGGATTTAATACGTTAAATGATCTACTTAAACCGACCCCCAACAAATGGACTCTCAAGCATACCCAGAAGTTTAAAAATTATCCCCGAGGATGTTCAGGGGCAATGTTTAGGACTGTTTATAGGGGATATGTTGTCTGGTCTATAAATGTATCTCTAGGGTCGCAAGTTGAGCCACGAGTTCCGAATAGGTGTTATTGGATGAATGAGAATTTATTTTCGGTTACTAATAGGCGGATAATTGATTACACAGGCCTACAAATAAAATTTTTTTTTGGTACCGGGAATTTTTGTGTTGATTTAAACTATATTTGTAGAGCTGAATTCAAATATGAATTCCGTTTTTATTTAACAGCTCTAATTTTTTAGATATGGCACATCATACGATTAGTTGTTTTAATATTTGATAAATTCCGGAAAATAATTTTCAAAGTTAAATAAATCTATAAGTATGCATGGGAATATATGGTAAAAGAAAATAGGAAAAATATTACAGGCTTTATGAAACGTGCATACTTGGGATATTTTGGTGTTAAGCTTGGTGACCAAGATAAAACATGGGCACCGCATTTTGTGTGTAAAACATGTACTGAACATCTGCGGCAATGGGCAACAGGACAAAGGAAAAGTCTAAAATTTGGTGTGCCAATGGTGTGGAGAGAACCTGTGAACCATATTGATGACTGTTAATTTTGCATAGTAAATATTTCGGGAATTAATCGAAAAAATCGCCACAAGCGGACATATCCAGATTTGCCTTCAGCTAGACGCCCGGTACCCCATTCAGAAGTAATACCGATCCCAATATTTCAGACGTTACCAGATATATCTAAGGAAGAATTTGAGTTATTTGAAAATATTTCTCATTCTATTGACGATAGTGGCAGTGACTACGAGGGGGTATCAACAATTCCTCAACTATTTAATCAAGATGAACTAAGCGATCTTGCTAGAGAACTGAACTTATCGAAGGAAGCATCCGAACTACTAGCATCAAGACTGAATGAAAAGAATTTACTGCAACCCGGTACAAAAATAAGTTTTTATCGCACAAGGAAAAAGGATATGCTACCCTTCTTTACTCAAGAAGACAATCTTACATTTTGTTTAGACGTTAAAGGTCTTTTGAAAAAAATGGGACTACTATCACAATATGATGCTAGTGATTGGCGTTTGTTTATTGATAGCTCCAAGCGTAGTTTAAAATGTGTATTTCTTCGCAATGGTAACAGATTTGGCGCACTACCAGTCGCCCATTCAACTAAAATGAAAGAAGAATACGATACAATAGTAGAAGATAAAATACCAGGATCATCGCTGGATGATTTGTGTAGATTTAAAAATGGTGAACTTTCTTCTTGGGCAGCAAAGTGGCTACACAAAATATCCTTGTTTCTTGTGCCTCTGGGATAGCAGGGACAGACAAAACCACTGGATTAAGGAGTGGCCTAAGAGAGAAAACTTGGTTGTTGGGAAAGAAAACATCATCGCTGAATCTTTTGTTGAAAGAGAGAAAATCATCTTACCGCCTCTACATATTAAACTAGGCCTAATGAAGCAATTTGTAAAGGCCCTCGACAAGGATGGACCATGCTTCGGCTACTTAAGACTAAAGATGCCCCATATAAGTATTGAAAAACTTAAAGCTGGTATTTTTGAGAGACCACAAATCAGACAACTTACAAAGGATCCTGCTTTTGTCGAGTCAATGAATTAGATTGAAAAAATTAGTTGGGTGTCATTTGTTGAGGTCATAAAAAATTTTCTAGGAAATCACAAAAGGGAAAATTATATTGAGCTGGTAAACATTATGCTCAGTAACTTCAAATCACTTGGATGTAATATGAGCGCAAAAGTTCACTACCTACACAGCCACTTAGACAATTTTCTTGGAAATTTAGGAGACACAAGTGAAGAACAAGGTGAAAGATTTCACCAGGAAATAAAAACAATGGAAGCTCGCTACCAAGGAAGATGGGATAACTATATGATGGCAGATTACTGCCGGTGCTTAAAACGAGACTGTTTGAACAAAGTGCACTCAAGAAAATCGCGCAAAAGAAGCTTCCGATGTGTTGAGTGATGCTTTTATGTATTTTTTCTTTTCAATTTGTTTTATTGCAGTAAAAAATGTTAGTATTTGTGTTCAATTGTATTGTAAAATTCTGTTGTTTGTGGGTTATTTAACAGCCCTAGAAATAAATCAAGTCTTTATATTTAGTGGGTTTTATTAGTAATATAATATTCCCATATCATCATGTAGAAGATTTTTTTACGTGACAACATATCTATATCTTGAAAACTATAGCTGATAGGAAAAAACTAGTGTCATAATTGGATTCAGCACCCCAATTGTTCTTTAAATCAGCATTAAAAGCTCCGGCACCAAAACCACTGTTGGCCTGTGTTATTCTAGAATTCAGCTTCGTACTTGCAACAGTAATGTAACGGTAACTTTTGAATGGCGTCAAACTCGTCGTTTAAGACATCGAGGGTTGACGGTTGAGTGCCCTATTCAATCGGTAGGACTCAAAAACTCAGCGGTTCTCTACTCGGCATATGAGCAGCAAGACTGAAATATGGTGCATTAGTAAAATACGAGAGAGCACATAAGAAGCCTTTAAACGACGATGAATCTCAGCAAGAGTCACGTTTTTAGCAGTCAAAAATTCGACAACAGCAAGATGTGCAACTCGCGTTGACTTAGCATCAGAGCACATCTCCATACTTCCGCCTCTCTATATACACTGGATGAATGTAACGACCTCAAACCTGTGCATTTGTGCTGAGTGGAAATGTTACTTCCACATGCCTTCAGGAGTGCTTCTGAAGGCCATTTTGTTTGTGTGCTATTAGTATGTGTGCATTGGTTTTCAGCCTACACTCGTATAATTCTATGGTTTTCAGTTTTATTAAGTACCCTGCAAGGGACCACTATGGTGTGTGGCAGGGCTCCTTCAGAAAAAGATCCACAGCTCTAGCATAGGGTTCCATATTTTTAAGACTTCCGATTACGTGTCATTTCTGAGAGGTTTATTTAGTGGATAGTTGTTAGATAGCATTGAGATTGATGCAAAATATTACCAAAACAGCAAACAGAATAATCTCAAGCAAATTTTTAAGAGCCAGAGAGAGGAGGAAACTGCCAAGATGTGTTGATCCTGAATATATTCGGTTTATTTTGTGTTATTTCTATGAAATAGCTGAAGAGGGTTATAGGTTACATAATTATTGGACACAAAAGTCATTCCAATGGGCTTTTCGTGAACATGCTTTCATAAGTCTAGCGAGCGTAATATAAATTACTCAGGCAATAATTATTGCGTATATAAACCACTATGGTTTAGGGAAAGACTGCGCTCAACATGAGTCAGAGTGGCAGCAAAGGAAGATCAGTAGAGCGCGTAAGCATTGATTATGACTTTTGCAAAGGCTTGAATCGTATTGCGACGGATACTGCTTTGTGCCCGTGGTCTCCATCACCGCGTAACAAAATCGTCCCATAAGGCCGCGATGCTTTGTTATCTCTCTTATGCTCTCCCCTCCTGCCTACTCTTATTCATTTTGCTGCTGAGGGATGATCTCTCCGAGCATCGAGTCGGGGAAGCATTAGCTTGCGTTCCAGGCCACTCGTTTGAGCATATCCGAAGTGTTTGATCGATTCACTCCGGCGGAAAGTGAATCGGCGTTGTCGCAGTCGGGTCGTGTCGGCTGTTTGCATGGGTGTCGGCGGAGGAGGATTTGGATCCGCAAATGGTGGGAGAGGTCGGAGGGGAAGTAGTCGGGTGGAGAACAGCGAAAGAAAAACAAAATTATGAGGATAAAAGACAGTGAAGCAGGAGGTGGACCCAGGGGAGAGGGACCCTATCTCCCTCACGTGGGTTGGCGGGCGGATGAACCGGAGGGGATCGACTGTCCGGAGTCACTACACCGCCTCGCCTTTGACTGACTGACGCTCCAATGATGACTTCCATCTCCTTTCTTGTGAACCAGGGGGCGGTTCCCTGCGGTGTCGGTCGGTGGTGTTGGCGTTCGCCGAGTCGGGACGGTGGCGGGTCTGATGCGCTCGTGTATATGCCCTTCATCCGCCCTGGGATCGCACTAATCGGAGCAAATCATTAACAGTCGGCTACAACTGTTCCTCCTCTCGTTTTCCACCCCACAACAACCCGCCCCACCTCTCCCGACACACAACCGCCCTCCTCCGGTCTGGCGCCGTGGAGTACGGACTCTCGACACGGAAAATGTAGCCGTTGGGGTGGTTGGAAGAGGGAGGTGGGGGTTGGGTTACGCGTTGGAGGCTGAGCACTCGACGTTTGGGCGGAGGAAGAGGCAAAGGGGGCGTGGCGGAGGTCGTGGAAACGATAGCGAAACACGAACACACATTCCCGGCCCTCCTCCCCTCACCTACCCCCGCCTCCGCCCCTTCCCGCCCCTCTCCCGTGGGTGGTGGGGTTGGTGGGTGCTGGGGTATCTCTTCGGCATGGTTCCTCTCTTCCCAAGGCACATGACACGCCCTCATCAGTCTGAACAGTATGAAGCCAAAAAAATAATAAATGCGTAGTCGGCGGATTTGTTCTTGGGTAAATGTGTTCGCAACTATAATAAACCGAGTATACGGATGTTTCCGAGTTCATTTGAGATGCGTACGACGGTGAAAATAATAATTATTCACAGCTCGGGGACGTGACGCACGACATGTCGAAAAACATAGTTTCGTAAACCCTATAAATAAATTCTAAAACAATTGAAAATTATCCCAATAGTTTCAGCTTCAACTTTGTGGAAGTTCATTTTAATAAATGAAAGTAGAAAAGCTTTGTTACAATCCACCACTTTAAAGTGGTGGATTGTAACAAAGTTTTTCTACTTTCATTTATCAATTGAAAATTGTTATGGTAAGGGTAGAATATATGCTGCAAGTATACGGGATCCTCACGAAGTTGGATGGATTGCCGATTTGAATCGCTTGCTATGTGGATGAGCTAGATTTGTAAAACGTTTTGATAAACGTAGTAGCGTTTCCAAAGTATTAGAGGGGCTGGGCTAGGAATCATTCCCGGAGGTTAGGTTAAATCACATAGTACACCTTGTACATAAATTGGTAGAAAATCTCTTTAGCAGCGATGTTAAAAATATATTACTACCCCCATCGTACTATGGTAGGAGAGATAATGCTATTAAAATTAGAGAGATTAAGTGTAGAACAAATAGATTTAAGATGTCATGTTTTCCACGAACGATTAGGGATCAGAATCAAATTGTCTGACCGCGGTGGGGGCAAAACTATTCGGTTAAAAATTAGCTCTATTGCTCTATTTGGTTCAAAATTAGTCAGGGCTGTATTCACTCCTTGCCACACAACCTAGCGGTGGCTTGGAGGGAACTTAAAAATACTCAAATACTCGAGGTTAAACGAATCGTGCGCATTATAAGATACGGTTTCTATCAGTATCTATTAAATGTAGATATTTAAGAAACAAAAATTTTGAGTCAGTTGAATCCTAGTAGAACTCGGGTGAAATGACAGAAATAAAAATTGGAGACTGATGTTAATAGGAACGAAGGAGAAATGGAAATAGTTCTTTTGTTAAGTGATCATTTCTTACCAAAGACAATTTCTAGGATGCCGCTTTGCAGTAGCAAATCCAAATATAGGAAAATACGCTTCAAAACTCTTGGATTTAAATATTTGGTATGTTCTATAATATTTCGTGGATACAAATTAATTTAGATTTAACACCCAGAAGTCTTTAGAAAATGCTCTGTCTTTTCTTTTACAGATACTCTGTTTAATCATGCTATGGAGTTGGTACCTTAACAAGCCCTGTCACTTAAAGTCTCCGACTCAAAACTTGCGTTCAGTGTTTGAGGAATACTCTAGTCTCTTTAAATGGAATTGATTTGGAGCTTTGTTTGTTTTATTTTTTTATTGATTTCATAAAAATGTTTTTCGTACAAAAATGATCGCATGAAACATTTATTAACGAATTGGTGTCCATACCTGATTTGTTACTCGATGGTGGAATCGAAGACTCAAAGATTCGACAGATTATACTTAAGACTCGGTAAGTTTCATACTCTAAAGTCAGTATATATCCTCGTGACAACCAATAAAAGTAGATTTATCTGTGAGGAAAGGGCGCATAATCTAGACGCCGAATGATATAGCGTAACATCGGTTTTTGCGTGTGTCGAGTTGCAGCGACCCGCCACTTGTCACTAATTCACCGTCGCAATCAAAGGATGTTAATGGGTGAGATTGCGAGCATGGCTGGTCGTACATGGCCCCAAAACTCGCTGCAAAATGAATATAAAGTTAATTTGCGGCAGCTAATTGCACTTTGGCCCTAGCCCTGACCTATCTAGTCAACCACTGCAACACACATTTGATGGAGTACATTATGGTGACAGAAATTCGTTTTTGCCGAAATGCTCTCTCCAAATCGTTACGCATATGATTAACCAGCTCCAGGCCCGTTTTGCGATGACATTTTTTTAGAAGTTTTAGAGGTCACGTCACGACGGGGCCACCGTCACGTTTTTTAATTCCGGATAGTAAGCGAACGATTTTGATAAGATTTCATTTGACATTTTGCAAGTATATGGAAAAGTAAAGAGAGGTCCAATATGATGAGGCGGTGTCAGGTGGTCATCAGGGAAGTGATGCCACTTAAACAACTCTCAAGAGAAGTGATATCCTATTTAAACACATCTATCTTCCCTATTTTAGATAATCAAATCCCAATTTCACATGAATACACTCCTTCAACCCAGAGTGACGATACACACGGGTGCCGAAAGGAAAAAGCGTGTCGTAAGAAATATGACTTCGAGAGGGGTTATTTGGAGATTATTGTCGATAATAATGCCGCATTGAAGTTTGATATATATTTTTTGCTATTGACAAAATTTCATTTTAAGCACCAACTATAAATGTAAAATTAACGATGCTATTTGTAACTGCTCAAAGGGATTTAAGGAGCTCACTGCCTATGAACAAGTCCACTAACAATATTATCATTGTTCATACCAATATGAGTGAGTGAAAAGAACCGGATGATTGGAATCAATAATGATGATTTAGTTCATTTGAAGATGCAATAAATGCAAATCGCGATGTAAGATAAAAGTTTAAGAGAACAGGCTTATAAATATCATATACGTGGTGTGTTAAGAAATAATGAGAATATTAATTTTTCGGACAATAATATTTATTTATTCTTATGCATTGATGATGTCACCTTCAAAGTAGTCCCCATTGGATATTATACACTTTTTCCAATGCCAGCGCTTCTTCCAATCCCCGAAACAATTCTCAAACTCGATCTTTGAGATAGCCTTTAGTTCTTTCAGCGATGCCCTTCTAATGTCATCTACGGCTGTAAAACGACGGCCCTTCAAGATTCTCTTAATTTTTGTAAATAGTAAAAAGTCACACGGAGCATATATCTGGCGAATATGGAGGCTAGGGCCTCGTTACAGTATTGTTTTTAGCCAAAAATTCACGAACAAGTAATTAAGTGTGAGCTGGTGCATTATCGTGGTGGAAAAGCCATTTTGGAACGAATTCTGCTGCCACGCGTTTCATACCCAAAAATTTGGAAAAAATATCATGACATGATCCAATTGATATGCCAACATCATAAACGACCTCCCTAGTTGTGATTCGGCGATCGTTCATAACCATTTCTTTCACTTTTTCCACGTTTTCATCGATTGTTGATGTGCTAGGGCGTCCAGGGCATTCGTCATTTTCATGGTCTTCACGGCCATCTTGGAAACGCTTATACCACTCTTAAACTCTTGATTTGCACATAGCAGACTCATCATAAGCCTTTCTTAACATATCACACATTTTTAAAATTTATTTCAATTTTTACGCGAAATTTGATAAAAATCCTTTGATCCATTACTTTTAACAAAAGAAAATCACCGAGCTCATTAAACATGTCTAACCTTAGTGGCTGTCACTGACAAAGTCCAAAATGAACACAGCTGAAAGTTTTATCATACTTCAGGGGTATACCAACATAATAAAAAAACGTTTGATAATCGGACTCTCCAAGCCCAAAATCTCGTTATGTTTTGAAAACACCTCGTGTATATATATATATATATATATATATATATATATAGTTGGGTCCATCAAAAAACCTACCTTAACCGGTAGATTACCTAATAATATATATATATATATATATATATATATATATATATATATATATATATATATATATATATATATATATATATATATATGTGTGTGTGTGTGTGTGTGTGTGTGAGAAAAACAATACATATATTTCTATATATATAAATTATTAGGTTATCTACCGGTTAATTTAGGTTTTTGGATGGACACAACTATCAAAATTTTTTTTGTAACTCTTTCTTTTGTAAAAATCCAAGCCAGCAACCTACTCTACATCAGGTCCCTCTTCATCTCTGTGTACTTCTTTCCTCCCTTCATCCCGTACAAAAACCCTGTCTTGTTCATGTCTTTCCTTGTTTGTCTAAATTCTCCCCTCCATTACCTTCTTCAACATTCCACTAACGCTCAATACGTCTCTCATCCGTTTTTCCTGCCTCCATAGGATTTCTCTCAACAAACCCCTCTCCTCCCCCACCATTTCTAGTACTTCCTCATTTGTTTTCCTTTCGGTCCATTTCACCTTCTCCATTCTTCTCCACACCCACATTTCAAAAGCCTCCAATCTACGTCTATCCTCTTGCTTCAGTGACCACGTTTCCGCGCCCTACATAGCTACGCTCCATATCAGAGTTTTTACGAGTCTTGTCTTAACATCCCTACTCAACGTCCCCGTCATCAACTCCCTCCTCCTTGAGAAAGCCTCCTTGCCTAGCGCAATTCTTCTCCTTACGTCCCTACCACTTTGACCGTATTGGTCCAAAACACTTCCGAGATATGTAAACTGCTCTACCTCCTCTATTTTTTCCCCGCCTATTTTAATATTTTGCTTAGCCTTTCTCTTTCTGGAAAATCGCATAACCTTTGTTTTATTAATATTTATTCTCATCCCATATTTATCGCACTGAACCTCCAATTCACTCAACAATGCTTGCAACCCCTTGGCTGACTGAGCAACTAATGCTTGGTCATCAGCAAACCTAAACAATTTTACGAATTCCCCTCCGACTTTCATTCCTACCTCCAGTTCTTCCCATGCCACTTTAATCATTTCTTCCACATATACGTTGAACAGCACCGGTGTCAATGGGCAACCCTGCCTTACACCTCTTCCTAACACTGCCCATCCGAACTTTGAGTTCCCCACTCCTATCTGAGCAGTCTGAGACATGTACAGGTTGCGGATCAGTCTCCTGTCCCTCTAATCCATTCAATATTCTGCAGTTCACGCATTAATATTTCCCAATTCACTCTACCCCAACGTATTACGGTCGAAGGGATCACGAATATAAGACTAGAGAGATAGACTGCAAGACTGACAGGTTTAGAATGTCATTTTTTCCATTAACGTTAAGGGACCAGAATGCTTGTAGTTCAAATTCCCCAAGAGCTAGTTTATTACAAGTATTAACGTACAGGTTAGGTACTGCGCGAGGATATGTATATATGAATGTTTACATATATATATATATATATATATATACACTTTTTTGGAAAACCCACAAACGTGTAATGTATTCACTGATAGTCATAACAAACACAGAAACCAAAACACAAAAGAGGAAAAACTCACTGGTTCTCGAATTTTCGGTGGTCCAATATATATATATATATATATATATATATATATATATAGGTGATGCGGAAGTTCTCACGAGAGCAATATAAATTTTGGACGGCACAATAGAACACAGAATAAAACAGGTAACACGTAAAAGGACACTCACACTGTAGATGATTTAAGCTTTCGGCCTACTCCGAGGCCTTCTTCAGGTCAGACTGAGAGGTTTTGAGGGAAGAGTGCCTGGGGGGGGAGGGGGGCCGGAAGGTTTAGGGACTGTTGGGAAGGAAATTAAAGATGGCGGTTAAGGGTGGGAATTTTAAAGGATCGGAAATATAGGATGTATGCGGATTCGAGAGTTCTCACCTATATGTTGGCGGCTGAATCGGGTAGGGATTCTAGAACTGTTAGGGAAAAGCATTCGTCAAATGATAGGTTGTGTGAACTTGCGTGCAAAGGGATAGGAAGAGATGAGAGTGAAGCAGAATTACATGAGTAGCGGGGTGATTGTTCATTCCCTTATCCATTCGAATGAACAATCACCGCTACTCATGTAATTCTGCTTCACTCTCTTCTCTTCCTATCCCTTTACACGCAAGTTCACACAACCTATCATTTGACGAATGCTTTTCCCTAACAGTTCTATAATCCATATTCCTTACCCTTCCCTCATGGTGCTACACCTCCTGCCACACACATTTTTGCTGGCTCGCAGGGTATTTATGTAGATGTAGATGTTCATAAAACGCTTTTTCGAAATCTACGAAACAGGTAAACACGTCCTGATTGTATTCTATATTCCTCTCGATTAGTAATCTCAATACTGCCATGTCATCGCGCGTACCTCTTCCCTTCATAAACCCAAACTGATCATCCCCTAAGTAATCATTTGCCTTACCCTCGATCTTTTTTTTGATGATCCTGAGAATAACTTAAGCTGCGTGGGATATCAAACTTATTGTTCTGTAATCCTCACATGACGTAGCCTTTGCCTTTTTCGGAATAGGAATAAACTAACACTGATTTCACAAAAACTTTCGACCAGATTCCTTCCTCATAGATACTACGAATCAGTCCATATAGTCTTCTTCCAACATTTTCCTAAACATTGCAACAATTCCACAGGAATGTTGTCTACTCCCACGGTCTTATTTGTTTTTAGCTCTTTTAATGCCCTTTCTATTTCATCGTCGAGTATGCCTGGACCTAAGCTATCTTCTTCTACGTCATGTTCCCTTTCTATGTCTAACTTTGTCGGCCTAAGTTCTTTACCATACAGTGTTTCTCTTTATTTTCCTTGACTTTCTTTGATTGAGGCTTGACCACTTTGTGAGCTACTGTCGTCTTCTGAATATAGTGATGGAAACAACAGTATAATGAAAGAACAGAGGAATTCAAAAGGGAAAATTACTAAATGAATAGATCATAACTTCGAATTTTGTTTGAGCAATCATTTGACTGTCAAATATTTAACAGAATATAGTGTTTATATAATATCAATAGACACCTAACATTTTGGTAGTAACTCCTGAATTTATATCCTAAGATTTTAAAGAATATTTAAAGTTTCCTAATTTATTTAACAGGAGTGCATATATCCGAGATTACAATGCAACGTACGAGTACGGCGTTTCCTCTCAAAATGCGGGGCGCAGTGAATTCAAATGATTTCTCTACAGCGATGAATAGACAATATTGCATTGTTCAAGTTTCATCGTAGAACTTTTTAGGGTTATACTTTTGCAAAAACTTTGGGTGTTTTTTTGGTAAATGAAAGTTAACGGACCCTCAAATGAAAATGAAATATATGCAAAAAAATATAGGTTCATTATTTTTACGGAGTTGATAAATTTCGTATTAAATTTCTCTAAGAACTGATAGCTATTGGTGCCTCCATACCAAATTGGGAAATATCAAGACTACAATGAACATATTTTTACTAATTGTCTTGAATAGTTAGGATTTATTACCAGTATGAACGCAAATATATCATAAATGTTTTCATTTATTCGCTCATCGAAATTATCGTTATTTTGCTGGAACAATAAAATTCACGTTTTACCCATTTTTATGGAAAGCCCGTTGGTAACAAAAAACAGCTCATTTTCACTTTGACTGACTCAATGTTCAAGCAAAGTGTCATTACAGCCAATTTTCGCGTCGAGGAAAGTGGATGGTTAAGTAAACTCTAACCGGAAGGCTATCAGCATTTAATTATAATTTGTTTGGCTAACTTACCTAATGGAAAAAGTGTGTAAACAAATTATTCCATAATGGATCAATACTTTAATATTATACGTCTGTTTATATTGCCATCATTGACCTCCGATCAAATTTTAATATCCGCCTCTGTCGAAAGCGGAAGAAATTTACTGACTGACCAGTAATTACACTTATATCTTGTTTAGCGCCCACCAGTAAGGTTTCCGTGAGCACCTCAATCAATATGGACGGCGTTTTCCTTTGCAATTTTTTACGTCGGTGAAGGGGATATTGTTTTCAAGAATTGTAACATAAATTAGCTCTGGTTCTTTTCAATGGGTTCTCCCTTGTAAAAGGGTGTAAGAATTTCACTAGGATATTTTGATTCTCCAAAGATTAGCATATTCCATTCGCTAAAGGTTTAATGTGGAACGAGAACCTCTAGTTTATTTTTATAGGTCATTATAAAATAAAATGGAACTCGAACTAAGCGAAGTTATGACTTTTAGGCTATCGCGTGACCATCGACCGTTATCCGTGCCCACGAAAAGCATTAGTTAGCGCGGACCGATTTTATCTTCCCGTGTGGTCCATTGATTGACACTTTCTCGTAATGGATGGGATAAGTGATTTGCCATGGAGAGAAAACAGATAAGTAGAGTAATTTTTACTCATTCATAATTATATTGCAAA
Organism: Hetaerina titia; assembly: GCA_037158775.1. Taxonomy (NCBI): domain Eukaryota; kingdom Metazoa; phylum Arthropoda; class Insecta; order Odonata; family Calopterygidae; genus Hetaerina; species Hetaerina titia. Next base: position 83,181,534 of record CM073778.1, read on the forward strand.
CAACTATGCAATTTTTGTAGAACTCAAAAGTTATTGTAACTGCAAATTTCAATTTAATAAATAATCGGCGTTAATATATTGAAATATTTTATCAAATACGTGATAAATCAATATGGCATTGAATAAATTGCCATTTCCGTTAATTAAGCCAATTTAGGATTAAGAATTAAATTCCTTCCAATCTTTGTTTTTTTATATTTCTTATTATCCTCATAATTGGATCATTTGCAATGAAATTTTATTTTTATAATTATTTCGCATTAGTCCGAAAAAGGCCCTTCGGCCTTTTACGATTCCTCAGACTTTAAACAATGAAAAACCATATATTACAATTACACACACCCAAGCCATAGATGGAGAAAGACCATCTATGTGGGAATCGAACACGCGACCTCTGGGTTGGCATGTAAGGGCGTTATCCCGCCACCACCGGGGTCGACAAATATAAATTTCCTTTTTGGTTTCGGTCTTTTAGCATTGCTATTTCGCATATAAAATTTAGTTTTATCTCATTATGCTTCCCGCTCAAATCTGTCATTTTTATTTTTCACAATCCCTACATTAGGCAAATATTGAGTATTATATTTTTTATTATATTTATTATATTTATAATTTTGCCGATTTTTATTATAGGTCATGCTTCCCATTCATTTTCATTTATATTGAAATCAATAAGGCGGTTTTGTTGGCTGATACCCAGTCACTTTAAACTGCAAAGACCCCTCCCACGACTGATGTCACCCAACAAATTGACCCGTTACCTTTTATGTAAGTATGTAGTTGTTACCCTTGTACATCTGCGCGGTTAAAGCCGAGCTGAGCATCCTCATGCGCCCTTTGGAGCGTGTATTTATATTTAGGGCCATTGTGAGCTAAGGCGGGTGGGTTGTCGGCACTGCCCTCGGAGGCTTAGGGCGGGGAGAGACTTGGGGGAGGAGGCGGGGGAGCCACCACGCGGGGAGGGGGGGACTGCGGGGATTCCGGCTCTGGATCCTCCTCGCGTCTTTCTTAATGTGTGCTTGTGTGTGTGTGGCACGATGTGTGCTGCATACTTTTTGCTCTACCGGTCGGTCGCAGCGAGAGGAGAGAGCGAGCGAGGTGCGCTGAGAAAGACGAAGAAGACAGGGCCGGCGCCCTTCTTATGGCTCGTTGGGAGCGCGGGTTGCCTCACCCCTCATCCCCTCCCTTCCGTCTTCGCCATTTCGCCCGCTCCGCTTGCCACTGTCGCCCTCGCCGGGAAAGGGAATTTAATGCCCTCGTTACGCGACACAAAGGGAAAGTTATCTTCCTTCCCTTCGGACAATGTCTGCGAGGGAGCGGTGAAGAAGGGGTTGGGCGGGAGAGGTCACGGCGGGATCGGAGGCGAGAATTGCAGGCGGAGAGAGTGGGTGTCGGAAAGGGATCCGAGGGGGTGGGGAAAGGGGTGCGCAAAGCAGGTACCACTATGCACCACCCCCCTCCGTTCTCTTTTTACAGTTCTCCCACACCGCCGCCACCACTGTTAAGATGAGGATTATTCCCACTTGTTCTTGTAGCGACGCGCTCCTTAACGACGCCTCCCCCGGCTCCCTTTTGCCTCGAGGGGTGACAGGCAACAAATACGCCGTGTCCCGAGCAAGCATGTATTATTTCCCTGCGAGAGAGTCGCTCTTGTCTTGTGTTTGTGTGTGAGGGAGAGAGAGAGGTGAAGAGGAGGAGAGGACGAGGGTTGATGCGATCTTATGGCCAAGCTCTTTCGTCGACGTGTCTCCGTGAGTAAAAAAAAGGGTTAACCGGCAGTCAGGGCTATGGAGTCCCACAAACACACACAAGTCCGGGGCGGGAGGGGGAAGGGCGATCTCTTATTCCACTCCCCCTCAGGATTTGCGTGAGAATGTTACCCTTATTATGGACTCATC